>CM053793.1:13503817-13631317 GCA_028749045.1 Cupressus sempervirens | reverse complement strand
CAAAAAACTCTCCAAAATCAAAATAGATGGAAAATAATTGTCGTGTTTTCTTTTCTATTTTTTCTTTATGCTCACGATGGCATCACAATTAGGACTCCAATGTTGATATTGTGACAATGTCAGTGACAACTGCAAGAAAAACATGAAAATGACCACAAATTACACCGCCGTCACAATTGTCATAGCAATTTTACCAAAAATATTGTAGTGATGTAATCTCAATTCATATGCATATGACATCAAGTGGAGCTAAATAAAACCTAACAAGTTTGCATTTTTGTTAGAGGTTTTCATAGACCTATTAAATAAATATAAATGTGTAGGGGTTTTTCAGCTCCTATTGTCCATGCATATAGAATGCAACTACACATGCATTCTCGATTTAGAAGGGTAAAATCTTATTTTGGATGTGACAAAAAAATGACATGCATGAGAAGATGGGAAAATGATGTCACTTTTGAAGGTCTGGAACCTTTTTTTAACTTTAAACATTGATTCTTTCTTAAATATTTCAGATGTTAATGAGGAATTCAGATGTTGTGTGAGGAGGGGGGAGTGGGGAATGAGCTTCCACCTTCACGTGGTTTCCCCTGATTAGTAGAGAATATTAAACTATTCTTGAAACCAAGTGAAGTTCAATATTAACCTATGATTGCATAATAGCTATTCAATGTTTGCCGCCAATTTCTCTATATTAATACAACACGTCATCAATCCTTCCACATACCCATGTCAATTGCAATAGATAATTCCAATGGCTTGTCGTGGGGCCCATAACATTTATGTCACAAAGATGTCACAATTGCGACGATGTCTTCAATAGATTTCCATCACAATTGTTATGGTGAAAATGAATGGTTTTCCAGAATGTTAGCTCAATTTATGACACATGTAGTTGTCACAATTACAACGGTTGACCTTGCTGTCACAACTTGCAACTACAAAATTCTAACGCCTATCTAAAGGGAGCCAATTATGACTAATGTTAGTTGGGCGACAAGTTATCATAGTAATTGTGATGCCTTGCCATCACAATTGGGCCCAAATGTAGTAGTGCAATATTCTAAATCCATCCCCATATCCAAAATGAGCATACTCAGGTAAGGGTTTCAGATGGGGTTAATTTATAAATGATTCAATAATGAAATTCAATTTTCTTCTCAAATAAGGGTTTCAACCCAGATTAAATTCTAAAAATTGATTCATCCAAACACAAAGAAGAGAGAGATATTTCAAAGAGGAACTACTATGCAAAACTCACAAGATCCTTTTGATGCTAACTGATCAAATGCTCAGAGGTCACAAGAAAATTATCTTCCTTTCAGAAACCCTCTTTCTTAGAAATCAGCTCCAACAAACCTGTATGTGAAGAAATTAGCTCTAATTTCTTAATAAAGAGCTTTCTCCCTTTAGGGTTTCAGTTTTACAATCACGCAAAACCTTTTTCCTTAATGTTTAATTTTATTTTAATTTCATGTGCAAACTTTGTATTTTAATTAAAATAAACTTCATTAAATTAATTCCTTCTCTCTCTTATTAAATCACAAGACATCTTTAATAAAATATTTATTAATTTAACTAATAATAATATTTAGATTTTATTATAAAAATGGAACTCCTAAATAAATTATTATTAAATAAAATAAATATAAGTACGCCAAAATTAGAACTATAATTAAACCTTAAAATTTAATTCTTTTATTTAATTAATTTCTCAATTAATTAAATATTGATTTTTCTTTATAATTTTTTCATTAAACTAAATCATTTAATAATATTTGATTTGATTTAATTATAATTGAAAATCACAACATACCCACAAAACTAAATAAGAAAACTCAATATATAAACAAAGTACTGAATCAACTCAAGGGTCAAAATCATGAACTCACGTCACTTGACGAATTCAGAAGGTTAAATAACTCAAATACTTGTCCTACTTTCTAGGATAATTGGCTTAGGGTAGGATTTGGACTCAAAAACTATCTCCCCTCTTTTTCCATTGAGATATTGTGATAGGGCATGCTCATCTTGGCAATTCTAGGAAGTTGATGCCCAATACCTACAAACTACACAAAATTCGAGCATGTACATATACATATACTCTAAACTAAATAGGCAATGATGAGAAGTGGTGCATCGTGTAGATTCCAACTAGTAGGTGACTATGACTCCCTCCCTCAACCATATTGGAAACATCAAACACAAAGTAAAACATACAAGTACACCATACACATGCAAGTATGGAGTAAGTAACCATGTAGAAAGTGCATATAAATCATCCATCTAATTGTCATCATGAAATAACTGAAATCGCTATATGAACATACATATATCATCATCAAAATAATCATGAACACATGACATAACCTAGTATCAAGTAGCTCATCACATATATAAACCAAATTTGAAATAACATCCAAATCAAATCAGGTAACCAAGTACCACAATCATTAAATACACAAAAAACGTTTCATAAGCATCATAAGAGACATAGAATTATTGATATGATAGATTTGTGTGATATACATTTGTGAACATTATGCAGTGAACAATGTTATGTGTATTGTATTAGACACATTAGAATCCTAGATAATAACTCTATAGTTAAATCAATTCAAAAGTAATGTATACGTATTCCAAAATTTATTGTCACTAATATTAAGACAACCCTATAAAATTAAATCTATAGGGCTTTGCTCCTTCAAAGAGCTCTTGGATTTATTTTTCCTTTAACATAGAGCAACTAGGTTGCTTTTTTTTTCCTCACAAAAGTGACTTGAATGAGTTTAGAAACAATAAATTGAGGTGGAAGTGATACATGCATGTACTTAAGCGTTAATAGAAATATTATGTATTTGTTGGGTTTTTATTTGGCGTGAAAAAACCTCAACTTCCCTAATAAAATTTTCCAACAATGAAATGTGGAAAAAGGATAAGCTTGTAAGGATTCTGTATTAAAGAAAATTAAGAAACAAAAAATGATAATGATAGCAATAGTTAAAATTCCTACCTAAGGTGAGATATTTGATAAGGATCCAAGAAAATTGTCACGTGGTTTAAAGTAGATGTCAATAAAACCGAATTTGACACTTGACAAATTGTTCCCCTTGAATAAATTTAACAAGCTTTCAATGTTTGAGGTCTTGCTTTGTCAATAGATATTCTTCCCACTCTAGCTCATCTCAATGGCTCTTCTAATGACCTCATTAACTTTGAAGCTAATGACACCCACCTAGATACATCTTTAGTACAACTGGATGGAAAAATTTTCATCATGTCCATTAACTCTAGATATGAGGCAATGCATCCCTCACCATAAATATAGAAACATAATGACATCCTTCTTGGAATCCTTACAAGAGTGTAGCTTAATGTGAACATGACTGTAAGAACATCTTCCAAAGCAAATATGGTGACTTTTTTTCATTTTTTTATTTTTTTTAATTTTATAAATTTGATATTATAATGTATATTGACCTAATATTATATATTTAAAGGAATTCAATTAATCACATATAATATACTTTGATCTTTTTAATCTAACCTTACCCATTCTCAATTGTACCAGTGAAGACAATTTATTATTATTATTATCTATACATCTATCTTTAAATCAAATTATAAATTAATAAATCATAATTTATCTATTAATGAACCAATAATAATAATTAATTAAGCTAAGAGGCTTCTACAATGGGAGCAGATTTTGTTGTAAATAATCTAACATTTAAAAAAAAATTTATAGGTAGCTGAACAGTTATACCATGTCCTTTATTGGAATTCCATTCTGACTTGACCGAAAATGCTTAACACTAATGGGATTCTCTCTTGACTCTTTACCTATTTAATACCGCTTCCCATTCCCTAATTAACCACACATTATTTTTTGTTTGTAGGCTTTGATATTTCCAAATGCTAAACACGTGTCCTGTGAGTCATTAATTACAAACGTCAGGTCAAGTCAGGTAATTCAATAACATTTTGTTGTTGATAGTGTCAAGAAACATTCAAATGTTTCTAAATATATTTCTTTGTCATTCACCCCAGCAACAAGAAAGCCAATAATTCATTATGGCACAGAAAGTGACACGTCTTGCCTTATGCTCCATTTTTAGGCATTACATGTTTTAGGTAAGATGTGTTTTCAATTCTTTGAAGCTAAACCATTAGGCATCGACATTATATATGGCAAGAGCCCATTTTGTTTTCTATTCAACATTGGATTGAGAAATAGGATCAATATTTTGAAAAAGATATATATTTATGTGTTTTGATTTCTTCTATTTTTAAAACTTTTATTGTGTGGTTTTTCCTTATTTTGAAATCTTTGTAGTTTCCTTAAATTTTCTTAGAAACTTTATTAGAATAGAAATTCTACTCAATTAAAAACATTGCAAATTTGTATTTTGATTTTTTCCATTTTGGAAACTTTTATTGTGTGATTTTTTCTTATTTTGAAATCTACATAATTTCCTTAAATTTTCTTAGAAACTTTGTTAGAATAGAAATTCTACTTGATTAGAAACATTGTAGATTTTTTTCTATTTCTTTCTCTTGACTCAAAACATTAGATTTTTATAATTTAAATATTATAATATTAATTAATGTAACTTTTTCATTAGATTATTTGAATCAATGATTAAATTCCTTTATCTATTATTAGAATAACATTACAAAGCTACTTGAAAATAGAAAACAAATGATAGATGATGAAATATATATTGAATGAAAAGATTATAAACTATGATCTAATTCAAAAATAACAATGATCAATAGTTCTCAAATGAAATAACCATAAATATATGCACCTGAAGCATGTTGGAACTGATTCGTATGATATGGTCTTGGAATTGGGAAATGTTATACTTGGATCTTGTGTATGGATTGACATAATAATTCTCAATAAAATCATTGCTGCCTGCGCTCACAATGAATATTGCTTTATTCAAAATTTTGTTGGCCTCCTCAAATCTTGCTATTTTCTCCAACTTTGTTTTGTACTCCTTGAAGAACTCAACTTCCTTCCACATGGGTATTACAGACTAGCAATTGCAAAGACAATAATAAAGAGAGTTAATTATAGATTCTCTGCATGCAAATAGTAATATTTATCTTTTCGAGAGACCTCCTTAATGTGAAAGTGCAAAAAGAGGAAAATATTATGAAATATATACTCCAAGTGGCTTTTCAGTAGGGAGGGACCTTAAATTTTATACTACAATAGCAGTAGATTTTATAGCCAACTATCTAATTGCATGCTAACTATTTTACATGATGATTTTGACATAGAGCTTTCAAAGTTTTAGGTTTTAACCATGGGATATATAATTAAGTTTCTAACATCCTTCTTTCAAAGCTAAAAATAGCAAGCACTAGTTTTATCTTTGTTAAAGCAAATTGGTGAACCGTCTTACTTTCATGGTGGCTTGGAAGTTGCTGGTGGGTGGCCAAATTAGGGTGTCTTTGATAGTTTAAGAATCTGGTAGGTGAATTAATAATGGTAATTGTTTGCAATTTTTTATAATTATATATTTTACAATTTTTTTTAATTTAAATAAATAATTTGTTGTAGAGAAATATATTAGTATAAAATTATGATTTAGTCAAATTATCTTTATAGAAAATTTTATATTCAAAATATTTTAACAAGAATAAAAAATGTAGTAGTAGATGGGTTCAATGTTGTTTTTAGATTTGACCTTGTAAGATTTTAAATCTTTATATAAGTGTTGCATTCTATGAACTATCATCATCATGTTGAAGAGTAGTAGATAGATTTTAGATCAACTAATTATATAGTATGGGTCATGTCAACTATTATCATGATGTTAAATAAAAGTAGAGGAGTTTTATATCAGTTATAGTTCCTACGAACTATTATTAAGATGTTCAACAAAAGTAGAAGAATTTTTAATCAACAAATTATATGCTATAGGTCCTACGAACTATGCTAATTATACTATTATAGGTCTTATCAACTATTATCATGATATTAGATAGTAGTAGAATAATTTAGATCAGCTCATTATAGATCATGAAGCAATTTAAATTAACTTCATCAAATTTAAATTTAGATAATCCATACAAAATTTAATAATAAATATGTGCTATAAATAAATATACTATTATAAAATTATATTTTAATTAAAATATTTTTGCATAAATCTAATACTTTAAAGAAACTCTTTAATAAAAACATGAGTTTTTTTCTTTTTAAATAGAAACTTGGTTTGAAACCAATCCATTATATAGTTGATCAAACATCCAAGTTTAGATAAATAAACATAGATACATATGTACAATTATAATTAATTTATATATTTATAATGCATGATACATTAATTTTTATTAACAATTAGTAATCTTTTTAATAGATAGATCATTTTTCATATATATAAAATTTAAGATTATACTATTTTTCATGTTAGATTGTTAAAATTCAGATATGCTCTCAAATAATTGATATTAGAAAACCTTTTAATTTGTTTTGATTTGTTTACTATATGGAGTAGGAAGAGTTGTGGTAATTTAGTTTTTAGGAAATTCTATTATTATTTGTCAGTTTGATACTGACCATTTTTAATTCTTACATTATAGATATCAGAAAAAAATTAACTATGGATGCTCAACAAAATAATTTTGAAAATACTATCACAAGTCGACTTCTTGCAGATGACTCGGTGCAATCAAATCAAATTGTTCAAACTTATTTGGATAGATTGGGAACAATCATTTTCGAGTCTTGTAAAAAAATTACATATGAAATTCATACTGTGAGCTTTCATGTTCGAGGTGTCCAAGATTCTCAAATCTTACAAATGTGACAATATACAAAGGAAATTCATGAGGCATGGAAGAAATCATTTGGGTTCTTTGAATTAATGAAAGACATCCGCTATGATGAAGAGCACATGGATGGCGACAACAACCTTTTCCTCACTAATGAATTCCACATGTTTTTGCATCACTATAATGAAATCTAGGAGTTGTATTATTTGACATTATCATTTTTTTATAAATTTGTATGTTTGACTTAACAGTTTTGACGAATGTATGTTATTTTTCCTTCCTCTTAAACAAATTTAGTATTATACATACATGACTATTTGGTATTTAGTATATTTGTAGATCTTCTTCTCTTATCCACACAAAAGGTTCCTTCTATATGTATGTGTGAATTGTTCAAATATTAATTAGAAATGAATAAATATCTATCTTATCTGAAACACAATGCCACTAAATTTATGTGATATTTTAAACCAATTTTATAAAAAAATAGTTTACTAGATCTACTATTTCTTTTAAATCAGAATTGAATATATCAAGTATGAATTTCTAATCGAATCAAGAAAGAAGACAATACCAAATGGAGCAATGAAGATCATACCAGAGAGAATACCATAGAGAGTATCATAGACAATGATGAGAAAAAATGACACAAGCTGAAAGAGAAGAAGAAAGAAGAAGGAACAATGAAGTCCAATGACTAAATTATGCTAGAAGAAGGGCATAATTGCCATTACAAGAATTGGAATTACAAAATAGGGATAGAATTACTTGTCACCAAACATCTGATGAAATATCTCATTTTCAAACACAAGGGACATGTATGAAGTTGATTTTGAATCAAGTGAGAGGTACAATCAAGCATTACTTGCATTTGTGGAAATGAGTCACTAGAATGAAAATTCAAGAACAATAGAGTGTGTTTCTAAAACACCTCATCCTACAAGCCAAAATAGGATAAATTTAGGTGGACAAGGCAATATAGAAAATATACAAAACCCAACCCAATTTCTTCAGGATAATTTCTATAGATTCCAAATGTAGTTTTAACAACAAATGGATAGCTTGGGAATGCCACATATGTGTTATATTTGTCAAGAATTCTATCTACGAATGAAAGTGTTATGTATGCCAAAAGGTCCATTATGCAATAGATGTTGACAAGAAAAGGAAAACAATAGTTTTTTGCTTTAAATAATATGGATCTAGGGCCACAACTTAAGGAGTTTGTGAACTTGACCCAAGTTGAGGAAATGCTAATTACACTTGTCAGCCCCATACTTCAAGTTACACATGCAACAAGTGGTCAATATAAATATAAAGGACATACAATAAGTTTCGCACAAAATATAGAACATGTTTCCAATATATTGCCACACACACTAGACAATTTGCCAATTATTATTGTTAGATGAAGACATCAATGTGGAACAAACTATTAACTTTATTGTGAATAGTAGTCATGTCTACAAAGCACTCAAATACAAAGTAGAGCATGATAAATTTTATTCAGATGTCCAAATTAATGAAAATGCTCTCAATGATCTACCTAGAAATGCAGATGAAAATATCTTTGCTAGATTAAAGATAGTCAATATGGAATTTGATTCAAATGCAAATGATATTATTTTTGTTGGCCCAGTCATGGAGTCAAATGGAGGAAATATAAGAGATCATACAACATCAATGGCTTCAAGACCACATAATGCCCAAAAAGAAATGGAACTTATTTGTGCATGGGTCAATAACCCTGATGTGAATCCAACATCATTGATAGATTGGCCAAGTATAGATGTATCTCCAATTAATGAATATGTCACATTGAGATTATTTGATATGGCATTTCCAACACTGTTTCTTGATGGAAATTGTGATTGGTTAGAGCCACGGTTGTGACAAGTTTATCTTCATGAATTTGTGAAACATCTGATGCATTATAAGGATCATCATTTTGGAAAACATCCCAGATTTAGATATTTTGTGTTGAACATGATAGTGAGACATCGTGCACAAAACTCATCATTATGAAAAGGAGCTTTAAAGACATGCCCATTACCATCCATGAGTTGCAACAACATATGGAAAACACACCCCACTCCAATCTAGCAAATAAATTGATGGGATTTGGGACATCATTAAGGGGAACATGGTCTTATTGGACTAAATCTTGTGTAGAATTGACAGATTTGCATCATCAAATTGGTACTCCTACAATATTTTTCACATTAAGTCCAATAGATATGTATTGGCCTAATTTGCATGAACTTATGCCAGGAATAATGCCAACTAATCCACAAGAAGCTCAGAATTAGAGAAGACAAAATATTATTGACTATCCTCACATAGTCATACACTATATGCACTTAAGACACTCAATGTTTAGAAAAGAGATTCTAGAAAAGGGAATGAATGTTAAGGACTTTTGGTGTAGATATGAATGGCAACATAGGGGGTCCCCACATGTACATGGATTCATATGGATCAAAGGAGCACTTGATGTGGATAAAATTGATTGGTCAAATGAGGAGGAAAGAAGAAGTGCTGAAAGATATTTTCACTCCATTGTTCATGCATGGAACCCTACAAATGATCCTCATCAATGAAATATATAAGCATTTTAATAAATATTTATATATATTCATGTAATGTGATATTAATTAGTGTACTTATTTTTTCTTACCTTGAATTGTGGGCACTTATCAATTTTCAACAACATCCATGTCTCAAAAAGACAAGACAACTTGCAGAGGTGGATTTGAATTGTGAATATGAAGAAATATTAAGCAGTGTGGATCGACACATAATATGTAAGGAGGGTGCATGCTTATGAAAAAGAGGGAAAGATGGTTTGCAGGTAATTATTTCATCCCAATGAATATTTATTAGATATATATAAATAATTACTACAAAATGGCAGGGCTTAATATAATATTTCTTACATGGATTGTAGGTATAATGCTCCCTGGCCATTAAACCTAGGGGGATCAAAATTATATGAAGACATGGAAACAGGGGGAAAAAAAATTGAACCAATGAGAAATGATGATAGAGTCAATTCACATAATCGCCACATACTACAATTATGAAGAGCAAATATAGATTGGCAACTTGTTCTTTCCAAACATGCTATGATAAAATATATCGCCAAGTATGTAGCAAAAGTAGAGAAAAGCTCAGAAATGTACCACCAAATGTTGA
Source organism: Cupressus sempervirens (assembly GCA_028749045.1). NCBI lineage: Eukaryota > Viridiplantae > Streptophyta > Pinopsida > Cupressales > Cupressaceae > Cupressus > Cupressus sempervirens. Next base: position 13,621,330 of record CM053793.1, on the reverse strand, counting down.
TGCATCTATCCAATATGGAAAGTCCAGATGATTTAGCAACACAAGCATATAGGAGGCTTCTAACTGAGACAATTGTAGAAAGAGACATTGGTGCTCAAGAAACTTGTCATATGTTATTAGAGCTTCCATTGGTGGAGTGTAGTAGAATATTTGTCAATCTAAATGTCTCACTTGAGATGTTCAAATCTATAGCTCTAAATAATGAAAATGAAAATGATGAAGAGAACAATGAAGAACAAATAAAATCTTTCATTGATGGTTATAAAAAAAGGCCATTATGTATGCAAGGTGTTACATTAATTAATGCAGCTAGATCATGGATATGTAATCCTAAGAGAAAAAGAGACAACAAATGGGAGCCTAGGGAAAAATTTGCAATTGTTAGAGTATTTCCTAGGTTTGTATATATCCCTTCATATGAGTTAGGTAAATGGATTGAGTTTTTTTTATCAGAGTTACTTCTCTACAAGCCATTCTGTGATATTGAATAGGATATTGGTAACGATGGTGCCTCTATCATACAAAATTGGGAGACATTCAATTACAACCCTTGGCATGTTCAACGTACAATGTCTGCAGAAGATGTTGAAAACCCAAATGATTCTGAAATTGAAGACAATGAAGATGTTCATAGAAACACTATAGAACATGAATGGGAGATTATATCTAGGTTGCACTAGGGTCAAAATATACATTGCTTAGAAATAGACATGTTGGGAAGAAGAGACGTTGATAGACAAACAAATTGGTCTATTGATTATCAAGGAGAAGAGTACACTGCCAGAGCAATCAATTTCATAAGTAACATGAAGAATCATGGGTTCCTTATCTACGATGAAATTCCTCAATGCATAAACTACATGACCTTTGGTGAGAAACAAAAAAGGTAGGCAACATAATAATGACACACTACCACATAAATCAAAATGCAGAACCATTGTTTATGATAATTCAAGGAACAACAGGAACAGGAAAATCATATCTAATTGGTGCCATTAGTCAATCTCTTAAAAATGTGGCAATGCCCTCCCATTCTCCACTTCTATTACTTGCACCAATAGGAGTTGCAACATTCAATATAGGAGCTTCTACAATTCATTCAAAATTGAAGATACCAATAAGAGATTTTTCTTAACTAGAAGGAGCAAGACTCACAAGTTTTCAAGAAGAAATGTCACATATAAAATATATTTTGATTGATGAAATGAGCTTCATTGGTCAAAACATGTTGGAAAATATAGATTCATGATTGTGCCAAGCATTCCCACAATCTACACATATAAGCTTTGGAGGTAAAGATTCTATTTTTGCATCATGAATAGCTAACTCATGTGTGAAATGTACTATATTTGAATCAAACTTATTAATTAATACATAGTTTTAAAATAATTATTTTCCTCAATTGTATTTCAGGTGTATCTATAATATTGGTGTGAGATTTGGGCCAGTTGCCTCTTATCAATGATAGAGCAGCATATGACAGTAATAAGTGCTCAAAGTTGCTATGGCAAGAATTCAAGACTATTATCACATTAGATAAGATATTTAGACAAGATGGGGAAGATATTGAACAACAAAAATTTTGACAACTTTTGATGAATCTAAGAGATGCAAACCCACAAATTGATGATTGAAGGTTGATAATGTCAAGGACCCCTATCAATATAGATGTTGCAACAAATTTTGAATTTGATAATGATGTTCATTTGTTCTGAACAAATGAAAATGTTCATGCTCACAATAAAAAAAATGCTACATTCATTGAAGCATCCTGTTGCATGTTGTGTTGCATCAAAAGTAGGTACTATTACGATAATAGATGACTGTTCAAATGATGAGCTTGATCTGGAGTTGTTAATCTATAAGGATTCAAGGGTCCTGCTAACTTCAAATCTATGGATAGAGGCTGGTCTTGTAAATGGGGCTCTTGGATACATTCAAAAAATTGTCTACAAGCAAGACAGTGCTCCACCTGAGCCTCCAACATATGTGATGGTTGAGTTTGATGGTTATTCAGGACTACCATTCAAAGATCATAATCCAAAGATAATTCCAATACCACCAATATAGAAAGGTAGAACACTTCAACTGCCATTGAGGTTGGCATGGGCATTGACTATTCACAAATCTTAGAGATTGACACTTCCCAAAGAAACAATTGACATAGGACCAAGAGAAAGAGCAAGATTGACATTTGTGGTAGTTTCACATGTAAAAGCTCTCTAGTGTTTGAGAATAATGCCTCCTTTCACATATGATCATTATGAGAAAATGAAAAAGGGTAGACAAATTTTGAAGCGCAAGGATGAAGAAAATAGACTTAAGTGCCTTGACGATAGTTAATGTGATATGTTATTCTTAAATGTTATGATTGTAAAAGTCTTTTTGGACACATTAGTATTTTGTTTGTAACACTTCCTACTATATTCCGTGTTTTAAAAATGTCTCTATCATACAATGCTAAATGATGAAAAAACTTTCTTCATTTTAATTTATTCTATTTTGAGAAACCCTATCTTTTCTTATGATATTTTATTTTTATAGATCTTAATTAATTGTAGTGATGTATTAAATAATAATTATATCTTAACTAATTGTACTAATGTTTTTTAAGTAATAATTGTACTGATTCATTCAGTAATATTAGTTTATGTTTACAAATTATATTTACTTTTGCATCAATGTCTCTTAATCTTTTATGACAATATTATGGATAACTTTTCTTTATTTAAACTATTAAATAAAAGATTCATTATATAATTTCAAAGAAAAAATCAATCAATATAATTTACTTATTCTAATTATCCTCCAATATTAATTTAATTTTGTTTCATACTTTTAAAATTAGTGAGTTTAACTTTATTTCTATTGACTTTATTTGGTCTATATTTAAGTATCAGTGCTAGATTTAATTTGTGTGTTCTATATTTTTTGATTATATCTTATAATGGTTTTATATATTTTTGTATTGGTATTTGTTTAAAATTTTGTAGCATATCATTTCAGCTATGGATTCTTCTATTGGAGAGTCAAATATCATTTTTATGAGTCTTGCTACTTCCGTCACCTCAAATAATTTCTTTGAGACTGATTTAGATAAATGTAAACGAATAATCTAGGAATCATACTCACATATAATCAAAGCTTTGGAGAATGCTGCATTGTCAATTGATACTGTTGATGAACTAGAAATAATGGAAATGGCAGATGTTGCCAAAGTTATGCATGACACATCTGCAAAAACATATGTGTTTCCATAAATGATGAAAGAAGTCTATCGCGATCATTGCTCTAATAAAGGTCGCAACACCATCCTTATCACTAAGGAATATGTGATGCAGCAACATCATTATGGAGAAATGTTCTTTTTTTAGTTTCTTCTCATATTTCCTATATTTCATCTGAATACTTCTACTTCAACTTATATTTCCTATTTCATCTATGTAAGTGTTATGAACAACATGATGAATAATTTATTTTCACTATTCAACTCATGAACACATACTTTTTTCCATCTATGTGAGTTTTATGAACAACAAAATAAATAAATAAATTCAACTCTTCAAATGATGTTTAAAGGTACACTTACGATATTTGATGTTACATTTTCTATGCATAATCATCAACACTAATAATAATATTTATAAAATTGATGCTGACATTGATATGTATACTATGTATAAAAGTTATGCTCTCATTGATATGTTAGATGCCATATTATCTATGTAGAATCATCAAAACTAATAATAAAATGTATAAAATTATAAAATTGATACTGACACTTTAAAAAATTAACATATTTATTAAGTCATTCAAAATTAATTATTCAAATGCATTATGTCAAATTTTATTTTAATATTTATTAATAATTAAAATTATTAGTACTAATAATTAAATAAACTTAATAAATGAAAATAATATTTTTAAAAATAAAAAATAATAATAAAATAAATAAATAAAATATATTCAAACAAATAACATTATTAATTGTGCTTATTAATTGTGCACCACGTCTGCTAATAGCTTATATATATTTATATATATATAAAAGTCGAGAGTTATCCTTCTCGAAGTACCTATTTTCATAATCTAACTAACTGCAATAGGCGCCTCTTGAAAAGGATAACTCTCAGCTTTTATATATATAAAAATATATAACAGCTTTTATATATATATATATAAATATATAAGCTAGTATAATATCAAATAGAAATTCTTATCATGCCACGTTAACGACCAAATGTCATTTTGTTCTCATTATTTCTTTCTAGTGCAATGCTTGCATTGGACTGTAATTTGGGTTTTGGGAAGGGAGGGAAGGCGAATGGTTTTTGATTCGAACGGATTGTGGACTGGAATGGAAAGTGAAAAGGTTTTTCATAGCTTATACAGCGTGTCACGGATACAATGTTTCATAGTTTATTCACTGTGTCATGGATACGATTTCTTTATTTCATGCAATGGAAAAATCTACGAGAATGGCTGAAAGGAATCTGAACAAATCTCCCTCAGCTGCAGCTGATGTCGAAGAAAAATATGGCCCCATCAAAGAAGGGGAGTTTCCTCCAAATTACAAGCACTCCGAATTTGACAAATGGCTTTTTCTGGAATGTGCAGCTTTATTGGCTCTTATAGCAGGATTGCTTTCAAGTCTCATAGTCCGGCCTCTGAAGAAACGTTACATTTGGGGGTTAGAGTCATGGAAGTGGTTTTTGATGGCTCTGCTTGTTTTCTGCGGGAGACTCGTTTCTGACTGGATAATTCGTGGGGGGGTTTACGTAATCGAGAGAAATTTCATTTTGAGGAAGAGGGTCCTCTACTTTGTCTATGGAGTGAGGAGTAGTGCGAAGAATTGCCTCTGGTTCGGCTTAGTTTTGCTCGCATGGTATCTCATATTTGATAAAAAGGTAGTAACCGTTCCACACTCTCGTTTTTCATAATTGTTCTTCTATATGGAAATGCATTTTCATAATTGTTATTGTTGTTGAGGATAGGGTTATTCTTCTTATTCATATGCAAATTCCTCTTTATATTTGTGATCTCTTTTACATTCTAATATTTTGGTAAATTTTTGCTATCAGTTGGAGCGAGCTACCGAGAACAAAAACCTGTTGGATAACATAGGGAAATTTCTACTTTGTCTTCTGTGCGCTTCATTTCTATGGCTATTCAAGACACTATTGGTGAAGATTTTGGCTTTGAATTTTCATGTGAAAACATATTTTGACAGAATTCAGGAGTCCATATTCCATCAATATGTGCTTGAAACTATATCTCCGCCCCCAATGATGGAAATCCATCAATCCTCTGCTCTAGCAGATAAAAATAATACGAACAATGCAGGACAAATAGAAATTCAAATAGATACTCTTGATAATAGGAATAATGATAGGGCAGGGCACAAAGAGGAAGGGGGCACCAATGGGATAACTATTAAACAACTGCAGAAGCTGAATCAGAGGAATGTCTCTGCTTGGAAAATGAAGAGATGGATCCGAAATATCAGGCATTCGGGAATCGCTAACACAATTGACAAGTCTTTGAATTACCATAAACATGATCCGAAGATCGATAGTGAACGTCAAGCAGCAATTAAGGCAAAGAGGATATTTGAAAATGTTGCTAAGCGTGGAACAGAGTATGCATCCACTGACTTGTTCTTTGAAGTAATACCTTTACCTCACATAAGCTTTGTCATATAATGAGGTGCCGTACTAAGCTTTGTTTTTGTTATTCAAGAATTAGAAAGCTAATATTTAATAGTCCATAGATAATGCCAATTCTAGTCTCTGGTGGATTGTTCCAAAAAAAATTTGTAGCACGCAATACTATTGGCAGTTTATTTATGTCTTAACAGAACGCCGTTGCCATTTAAACTGGCATCCTCACACAATAAGATCCACAAGCACTCTTGATCACCACTATGGACTGGAAATTGGTATCCCAGTTCCTAACCATACTGCAGTCTGACCATGTACCCATTCATGTGTTTGGTAACTAAACCATGAACTAATACCAAAACAGCTCTGCTAAGCATCATGTGCAGCAGTTTGTATTGTATGATCATTTTGGTGCTAATGCCATTGTTCTCAAACATCTAACGTTTACAAAAGCACCAAGGAAAAAGCATGAACCTACTAGCATAAATAGGACCAGAGAATATCAGGAAAATCCACAGCTCATGGTTCATTTACTTCTGGGAAAATGAATATGTTTCAGAATTTTTTTTTCTTAGTTAAATTGGAGTCCCATCTTTTGCAGTTATATTGAGGAAGATGACCTGCTGAAGTTAATGAGGAAAACAGAGGTGAGCAGAGTCTTTCCCCAATTTACAGGAGCCTCAGATACAGGAAGGATCACTGAATCGTCTCTTGCAAACTGGGTGGTATGCTATTTCAAATCAGTTCCATACTGCTTTTAAATATCACTCCAACATATAGCTAGATGTAGTTTTGTTCGGAACGTTGTGCTTATTGCATGTTCTTTTGACCTAATTTTGCTGTTTTATTCTGACGAAAGCAGCACAAAATAAGTTAAACTAGGCAATACAAATTATCTAGTTCTATTAGCTCTTTCTTGGGACATACTGACTAATGTATCTTTTTTGTGGCTGATGAATGTTTTTGAAGAAAGGAAATTACTTTCTCGGTCTCTTAATGACTCCAAAACTGCAGTTATACAGCTACACAGGCTCATCAATGCAGTTGTGGTTATAATCATAGTAATGTTCTCTTTGGTACTTCTGGGCATTGCCAGCACCCATGCTATTGTTATAATATTAACTTCCCTTCTGCTTGTGGCTTTCATGTTCGGAAATACCTGCAAAACAATCTTTGAAGCCATTGTGTTTGTATTTATCATGCATCCATTTGACGTGGGTGATCGGTGTATTGTTGATGGAGTTCAGGTAAAAGTCGTCCTTCTCACCTTTCACAAGTGGCTGAAATGATTGAAGATTCACCTATGAACAAAAAAAGAAAAAGTAGAAAATGTTACAGATTGGTTCTTTAATACAACCGTACAACTAATTGATATTTGAATGGTACAGATGGTTGTGGAAGAAATTAACATCCTCACAACAGTGTTTCTGTTGAGTGATAATGAGAAAGTATACTACCCGAACTCAATATTATCTACGAAACCAACCATTAACTATCATAGGAGTCCAGATATGGGAGAGAGTGTTGACTTCTTTGTGGATGCTACTACTACTATGGAAAAAATTGCTGCACTTAAGGAGAGAATAAGCAGGTCCTTTTATATGTGATTTTTTTTTAGCAATGGTATAATATGAGGCACAGTTACACATAAATCTGCAAACACGCTTACATACGAAATACTTGATTGGGTTAATCACATAAAGTTTCTAGAAATTTATTCTTAAATCTCAGCAATAAGAGAATCATAAACAAACTCTTCTAGGTCCATTGATCCACTTTGGCCTAAAGGCTAGTAAGGTTAGGTTAGCTTATCTTATTTATGAAACAGGTATTTCCTTGATTTGTATGAATATTTAGCCACTGTGTTTGTTTATGCAGCTATATTTAAAGCAAGCATCATCATTGGCACCCAGATTATAATTTTTTTACTAGGGAGATTGAGAACACTAATAGGATGAGAATGGGCCTTTGCCTCAGACATACAATGAATTATCAAAACATAAGTGAGAGATCAAATAGAAGATCTGCATTGCTACTGAAAATGAAGGTTATGCTTGAGGAACTTCAAATTGAATATCATATTTTTCCTGAAGAAACGCCCGTTAAGTTTGTTGGGTCTACTGTAAGATGACATCCTCATTCATTTCTAATGAGTTGAGGTAAATAAAGAATAACAATTTTTATTGGAAGTGTTTATTTTTCTTTGTTTTGTTTTAATGATTGTTTCAATATTTATCTTGGAATCTGCATTGGTAATTATAATGACAAATTCTTTTGGATTGTGTTTTGCAGGGAACAAAGCTCCATTGCTTTGTGAACAAGGTACATGTTTCTAATATTACAGCTGTAGGATTGAGCATCCTTGCAGCATGGTCGGAATGATTAAGAAGCAGTAGCTCCTCACTGAGGGAGATTATTTTGATAAAAGATATGTTCCCTTCAACATAATTTCAGAGACATCTATGTCTTGTGTTTTTTGTGTTGCAGCTTTAATGAAGGAAGCAATATATCCTCATTGAAGTCCTCGACCCATAAGTCAGTAGTAATGACTGCGTACACATACAATTTTGTACAAAACAAAGAAATCATGTTCATCCTTTAATAAATATAATGCCAACAGAAAAGGCATGGAGAAGTTCATGAAAGTCATGCAAGTGCAAATTAGTTTTCTTGTCAACTTATTATTACCACTTTGCATCCAATTTTCAGATTGGACTACAGTAGGGAGATAATTAAGTACTTGAAAAAAATAGGAGGTTCATTTGACATTATTGCGGGTCATATTGATCCAAATATGGATCAAGTATTGAACCAATTTTTGATACATCAAAATAGAACTATAACTTATTCTTTTGTAGTTTGGGCTACAACCTACCCATCTATACATTTAAAAGGAAGAGCATTCTTTTATCCACACGACAGAATCAGTATACAACTTCAATGTCCTTCCATTTATGATCCCAAGCTGAAAGAACCTCTCTTTTAAAGAACTATAATTAATATATGACAGGTACCGACAACTTTTTGAAGAAAAACTGACTCGCTTTGAAGAGTTATGGTGGAACTGAAACCCAACAAGATTAGTTTCTAGGATTTGAGAAGAAATCAAAGAAATCATTTCATCTGTAAGTGAATCCAAAGAAGAACATAGAAATCCATGCATTCAATTTTTGGACATAAAAACTTATGTAATCAAAATTCTAAATAGCTCATCTAATTAAATTTTCAAACTTTTAAATTTCCAATATTTTAAGAACTACAATTTAATATGAAAGTTAAATTTAAATATGTTTTTATAGCTTCTTTTAACACTACACTTATTCGACGACAATGAGCCAGCATTTAAAAAAAAACCATGTGGCATGTTTGCACTCTTAGTATGTTATGCTTTTAACCTCATTGTTGAAAAAATAAAATAAAATGAATGAACTTAATTTGTCTGGGGGATTCTTCTTGGGTGCAACAGTTAGATTATGAATCCCTCCCTTTCCGTTGCCAGATTTGTCATGAATATGGTCATTTACAGCGTTAGTGCCCCCGTAACTCGAGTTTCAAAGGAGTGGATGGTTCTACAGCTGGCAATGCTAGTGGTTTGGTAGATACTACAAGGAAAGGACAATCTCAAATGGTTAATAGTACCAAGGGGATGAATCTGCAAGATGCTACAGGTAAGGGTAAGGCTCAAATGTAGGATAAGGATGGATTTACCCCTGTTCGCCCTCGAGCTAAGGGACGTGGTCAAAAGAGGCCTTTGAAAGAAAGATTATCTGATTCAGGTTTTAACCGCTTTGAGGTGCTGGATAGTATGGTTCTAGAGGAGGGTATTCCTCCTCCTATCTCTTCTGATCCAATTTGCCTAGATGAGAGATCTGTTCCTAATGATGCTTGTGGGGCATCTCAAGTTGTAGTATATCAGAACTATGAGGTTCCTGTAGCTCCTATGACAGAGGCTCTGGTGACTCTTGCAGTGTTGGAAGATAATGATGTTGTTTTGGCTGAATTGGTTAAGGATGTGCTACCATCAGGTAAGGGCAAGGGATCTCCTCTCCCCTTGGGGTTGCTTCCTTGACCCTTTAAGCGGGCTTCTTCTACTCCCCCTCTATGGAGTGGGTGCAAAATAGACCAAGAGAAGATTAAACTCATAGGAGATATATTGATTGAGTCTGGTTCAGTGAAACGTTTGGATTCTCATTTTTCCAATTCTACCCAATAATGATTATTCTCTCATGGAATGTAAGGGGGTTGAATAGCATCCCTAGACAAAAGGCTATTCATAACTTGGTGGTTGATCATAGTCCTAATATTTTTTGTATCCAAGAGACTAAGCTCTTTGTGGAGTCTATGGTCCAACATGCCTCTAGTATTTGGTCTCGTGGCCAATGCCAATGTGTTGGGGCAACAGGCAGTACTGGTGGTTTAGCTATATTTTGGGATCCTCAAAAAATTTCTCCTCTTGGCTGGATGTCTTCTTGCTCAGCTCTCTCTATGGTAGCTTCTACTCTAGACTCAGGAGAGGTAATCTTGGTTACTAATGTGTATGCACCTGTTGATCTTGTGGGAAAGGAGGAACTTTTGGAACATAATCAATATGTTAGAAATTGTTATCCTTATCATCCTTGGGTGTTAGCAGGGGACTTCAATTCAGTTTTAAGTCTAGAGGAGAAGCATGGTGGTTTGGCTAGATTGGGGCCTTCTTTTGCTCTTCTTCAGTAACACATATCTCTTTTGCATCTCTCTGATGTTAAGCCTTCTAATGGTCTCTATACCTAGAATAATTGCAGGACTGGTGTTGCTACTATCTCAGAACATCTAGATAGATTTCTTGTTTCTTTCTTCTGGGTCAGTGGCACCCTTATTATCTCTTCAGAAATCCTTGATTGGAGGGGTTCAGATCATTGGCCAATCAAATTTTCCACTATCGGGGCTTATGTTCCAAAGCATCCTCCTTTTAAGTTCCAGTTGATGTGGCTTCGTGACTCCTCTCTTCATGATTTTGTTTTTTGTTGGTGGAAAGATGGTACTCCTACATATGGTACTGCAATGTTCTCATTTTCTAAAAGGCTTCAATATGTTAAAAGGCAGCTCAAGATATGGAATATGGAATGTTTTGGGAACCTTCACTTTATGAAGAGGCTTGCTCAAGAAGATCTTGATGTCATCACAAGGGAGATTAGAGATCGAGGTTTCTCAGAGGATCTTGGCAAGGCTGAATCCCTTGCTTCTAGAGCTCTAGAAGAATGGGAACTTCGAGAGGAAGTTTTTTGGAAGCAAAAGGCTAGAGTTGATTGGCTCCAGGAAGGTGATCAAAACACTACCTTTTTCCATAAAACAGTGCAATCTTGCCGGAATCAGAGCACTATCTCTTCTTTGGTTAATTCTTAAGGTATCCAACTGAATTCCTTGCCAGATTTGTTCCAGGAGGCTATTTCGTACTTCTCTACCCTCTTCTCTGAGGACTCTCCTCCTGCTGATAATGAAGAAAATATTATTTTGTCCTGTATTCCTTCCCTTATCACTCAGGAAATGAATGATTATCTCATGCGTCCTATCTCTTTGGAAGAGCTAGAGGAGGTGGTCTTTGGCATGCCCAAGGGGAAGGCTCCTAGTCCTGATGGCTTTCTAGTTGAATTCTTTCAGGAATATTGGGACATCATTAATCATGATTTGTTGGAGGTGGTTAAAGAATCCTATGCTAGCAAGCAGATGCTTCGAGCTTTGAACTCTACATTCTTGACTCTTATTCCTAAGAGAGAGGGTGCTAATCAATTGGAGTTTTTTAGACCAATTGCCTTATGTAATGTGGTTTACAAAGTTATTACTAAGTTGATTGCTGAGAGACTGAAAAGGTGGCTTCCCATTATTATCTCAGAAGAACAAGGTGGTTTTGTTGCTGGCAGACAAATTTTTGATGGGGTGGTTATTGCTACTGAGGCTATTCACTCTATGGCTACTTCAAGGGAGAGAGCCATGTTTGTTAAGCTGGATATGGCTAAGGCCTATGATAGAGTTAAATGGAGCTTCCTAAGGAGTATTCTTCTTTCTTTTGGATTTAGCTCTGACTGGGTGAGTTGGATTATGAGTTGTGTTACTTCTGCCTCTTTTTCTGTTCTTATTAATGGTCAACCTTCTCAACTATTTGGTGCTTCTGGAGGCCTCCGCCAAGGTGACCCTCTCTCCCCATATCTATTCATCATCATGGTAGAAGGCTTGGGCAGATTCATTAAGCATCAGGTGTCCCAGAATTCTATTCAAGGCTGGCTATGGAGTAATGGCTTACCTTCTCTTTCTCATCTTCAATTTGTTGATGATTCTGCTCTTGCCGGTCTTGCTAGTATCAAGGATGCTGAAGCCTTTCGACATGGTTTGGATGTTTATTTGGCAGCTTCAGGCTAGAAAGTTAATGAGCACAAATCTTTCATTTACTTTTCTAACACTCCTAATTCTATTCAGCACAGGATTGTTGGTATCCTACGGTTTCAGATAGGTTCACTTCCTTTGACTTATCTTGGCATTCCTATTGCTGTTTCCAGGCAGCCATGTCTCTTCTAGCAAAATTTGATTACCAAGCTTCAGGATAAGGTAAATCATTGGACTCATAGATGGCTTTCTACTGCTGCCCGGGTTACTCTTCTTCCAGCTGTTATCCAAGCTCTTCCTACTTATAGAAGCATGGTTCATGCTGCACCTATTTACTTTCTCAAGGAGTTTGATGCTCTTTCTCGACAATTCCTTTGGAGTGGTAATTTGCATAGTACTAAATGGAGCTTGGTTAATTGGGCAACTGTTTGTAGGCCTAAAAAGGAGGGTGGTCTTGGTCTTCGATTTACTCTATTGAGTAGTCAAGATTTGGCTGCTAAACTTTATTGGCGATGGTGCTCTGGACAAAATCAACTTTGGGCTCATATTATCACTCATAAATATTTTCATGGTGCTGATCCTTGCTCTGTTTCTGCACTTCCTCTTGAAGGTCGTCGCTCAATGGTTTGGCATACTTTGAAGACAGGTGCGATGTTGGTGAACAGGGGTCTATTCTGGATATGTAAAGGAGGTTCTCAAGCTTTGTTTTGTTTGATGCTTGGGATGGATTCCCTTCCATTTTATCCATATACCCTCATCTTCAGCCTCTTTGTGACTCTTTTCTTGCCATTGGATGGGATAAAGTGGCTCATTACAAGACTCCTTATCAATTGGGACCTGTTGTTAGTTATAGATGGAAGCATTCTTCTGATTGGCCTCCTGGAGGTATAGACATGGATCGTCAGGAGCTTTCTCAAATTCTGGCCTCTAGAGAGTGTTCTTCTTTGCTTGGTCCAGATGTTTTGGCTTGGGGCGGTACCTTGTCTGGTAAATATCATGTCTCTACTGGGTATCAGGAGATAACTAGACAATTATTTGGGGATGTTGAGGTCCCTTGGTGGAAGCAAGTTTGGAATAAAGTTTCTTGGTCCAAGTGCAATTTTTTCATGTGGCTAGTGGCTCACAACCATTGTCTTACCTGGGATAATCTTTGTAAACGTGGATTTCAAGGCCCCTCTTATTGTGTTTTGTGTGGTAATGGAGAAGAGTCTGTCTCCCATCTATTCTTCCATTGCTCCTATTCTACTTAGATATGGCACCTTTGGTGGAGCACTTGGGGTTGCTTTTGTCGGAATGCTTCCTCTTTGCCTGAGTTTTCGGCCCCCTTGGGTAGTGCCCCCTCTAAGTCTTCTTCTCTCCATGATGCTTGGATTGCTGGCCCATCTTTCATGCTTTTGCATATCTGGTTGGAGAGGAATCATTGCATATTCCAAGATGTTCGGCTTGGTGTTTTGTATCTTTGGTGGAAAATATCACATTCTCTTCAGGAAACTATTCTTGTGAAGTGTGAACTTGATGGGGGTATGGATCCGATTGATCTTGCTATCTGTAATCGCCTCAATTTTCATCTGCAGGATGGGGTTGCAGCTCATAGGTTTCCTTCTATGTCCAAGTAGCTTCACCATCAGAGAAAGGGTCGGGTTAACTGGGATGGGCACTGGACTCCTCCTCCCTATGGAGTTCTGAAAATTAACACTGATGGTTCTTCCCGTGGGAATCCTGGTCCGGCTGGTATTGGCAGAGTGGCTTGTTGTAGTTCTGGGGATGTTAATTTTTTCTTCTCAGTTCATAAGGGTGATTATACTAACAATCTCATGGAAGCTCAGGCTATTTTATATGCTGTGGAATAGTGTTGTTTGCGAGGATGGAGTAAGATTATTTGTGAATCTGATTCCCAGGTGGTGGTGAACATGCTTTCTTTGCAAGAGCTTGAGGATGTTAGTTGGCAGCTAGCCACTGTTGTTAAGAAGATTCTTTTCTTCTCTTCCTATTTTCAGTTCATTAGGTTCACATATATTCCTCATGAATGGAATAGAACTGCTGATTGTTTAGCCAAATGGGTTTCTAGTCATGATCCAGGTTGGAATATTAGGGATAGGAGGCAACTGTCCTTTGAGATGGTGCAAGAATTTGATGATCTTGTTGCTCAGGATCAAGCTCCTTGTTGAGATCTCCTTGTTGTATTCCTTTCTATCTTAATAAAATTTTACCCCTCTTTTTGCATAACAATCTCTGTGAGTTCTAGAAGAGGTTCCACCATTAGGCTACACTACAGCAACGCAAATCTGATTACTTCACATCCATGGTAAATATAGTTTTTTCCTTGCTTTGATATTGGATTTCAAAAACACTTTCTCCTCCTTATTTGTATGGCTCATTTATTTTTATTTGCCAATGCATTTAGGCTATACAATATTTCAACAAAAGAGAAGAGTAAGAATATTTACACAACTATCCAGTACAATTGTCATATGCATTGAAATAACTAAAATTTTATTGAAGAGCAAATAAAAGAGTCTTAATTGCCTTAAGGAGACCACGGCCTAAGGGGCTATGGAACATAACATTTAACACGTTTTCAAATTTTTTTCTGATGCAAGTTTTCTATTGTGATTCTTTGATATCACCTCTCTAAAAAAGTAGGATAACAATAATAACACTAGTAGTCCACTCATTTGGGTTGTTGCTTTATGTGGCACCATTAAAAATTCTCTTGAGTTTGGAGCAAGAATTTAGCAAGTGGTCCATCAATGTCTTGAGTAAGTTTTCTTTAGCAGCCTTGCATCCTTCATCAAACCAAGGGGTAGGTTAGAAAAGTATTTGAACTTGTCTTCGTAGTATGAGATCTCCTATATGTCATCAAAGTCTTGTGCATTAAAGTGATCAGTATATTGCTGCAATATACTCACTTCTATAATCATTTTCCTTGAGGGTTGTAAGAAATAATAATGTTGAGCAAGGAACGAGAAACAATCCAAGTACGTTAAGTGTGAAACAATGTTACCATAAGATAAGCAACTCCAAGAGCATACACCAAGATGGTTCAACAAAGGAGACAAGGATTTATAAGGGGAAAACAAAGAAAACCCCTTGTGAGTATTATGAATGAAGACAAATTCCTAGAGAAGAGAGAGAGAGAGAGTGTGTTGGAGCAAAAGTAGCTCAATACAATAACATCAAGTGCTAAGAGTGTAGAAGAAAGAAGGAGGAGCATCTCTTATATAGAGATGAGAGAGGAGTTGCATTTGTAATTCCCATTTCTATGAATGCCACATTCATAATAGGTGTGTGCAAAGTGTCACAATCCTCTTAAGGAGGATAAACTAAATAAAGAAATAAACAAGAGTTGTCCTTACATGTGGAATAAAGGACAAACAATGACATGTCCTCCACATGTGTACAAGAGGAGAAACTACATTTAGGGACCCTTGGAATATCCCAATTAATATATCCAAGGAAAGATTAACCTTTCTAACATCCGCCCTTAATCTTTACTTGGGGAGTTTACATCAACAGGTTTTAAACCCAAATTTTTACAATGGAACTGAAATCTCTCTTTAGAAAGTGGTTTGGTTAAAATATCAGCGACTTGATCTTCTCCTTTACAATAAAGAAGAATAATTTGCTTGTCTTCAACTTGTTCTCAAATGAAGTGATGTTGAAGTGAAATATGTTTGGTTTGTGCATGATAAACTAGATTCTTTGCCAAGGCAATAGCACTTTGATTGTCACAATGTATAGGTGTAGGTGATTGTTAAGGTAGACCCAAATCGTCAAGAAGTCTTCTAATCCACAAAGCTTCCTTAGCTGCATTGGTACAACCTTTGTATTCAGCTTCAGTTGAGCAGAGGGAAATAGAGTGTTCTTTTTTGCTTTTCCAAGAAATTGGACCTGAACCAACAAAGAAAAAACAACCACAAGTGGATTTCCCATCATTGGGATCTCCACCTAGATCGGAATCAGTATAGCCATGTAAAATAAATTCAGAATTTGCATCATAAAATAATCCCATATTAATAGTTCCTTTAATGTACCTTAAGATGCGTTTAGCAACTTTAAAATGAGTTTGTTGAGGTTTAGACATAAATCAAGAAACTAAACCAACACTATAAGCAATATTAGGTCTAGTAAGAGTTAAATAATTTAAACTTCCTACCAATTGCCTATACAAAGTTTCATCAACAAAAGGAGTATTCATATCAGTCATTAATTTAGTACCTAATTCACATGGAATTGAAACATGGTTAGAGTCATTCATCTTAAATTTTTCTAAAAGATCATAAGCATACTTTCTTTGAGAAAGAAAGATACCTTTAGGAGTTTGGAAAATTTGCATACCTAAGAAGTAATGTAAGATACCTAAATTAGTCATCTGAAATTGCTGTTTAGGTTGAAATTTGATATCAGAAATCAAAGCGTCTGAACTAGAAGTGAGTATTAGATCATCTACATAAACAATAACAATGATAATATCATTGTTAGTATGTTTAATATACAAATTAGGATCATTCTTACTTCTAGCAAAACCTTGAGAAATAAAGAAAGAATTAATTTTAGAATACCATTCTCTAGGTGATTGTTTAAGACCATAAATAGATTTGTTCAATTTGCAAACCAGATTTTCACTACCTTTCTTAACAAATCTAGGAGGTTGAGCCATATAGATTTCTTCATGTAACTCACCATTTAAGAAGGCACTTTTAACATCCATTTGATGAATGGTCCAATTCATTTTAGATGCTAAAGCAAGAACCAATTTGATAGTAGGCATTTTAGTAATAGGAGCAAAAGTTTCATTATAGTCTAATCCTTCAATTTGTGAAAAACCTCTAGCAACTAGTCTAGCCTTGAATTTACTAATTTCATTATTAGTATTCAATTTTGTTTTGTATAACCATTTACATGAAACTATATTCTTTCCATGAGGTAACTTGACTAAGTCCCAAGTTTGATTAGCAATTAAAGAATCATATTCCTCTTGCATGGCTTTCTGCTAATGAGGTTGAGAGTTAGCTTGATCAAAAGACTTAGGATCGTTAGAATTCATAATAGTAGTCATCAAAGCATAATTACAATAGTTAATCCTTCTATGTTTAATTCCACCAAATCTAGAAATGTAATCATCACCTTCATTGATTAAGTTTCGAGCCAATTTAGGTTTACGTTTAGTTGTAATGGAATTTTCACTAGAGGAAGAATCAATAGCAATAAAAGTATCATTATTATCTACTTGAGTATCATGGGTTGTAGGAGCAGAAATAATAGGTGGTACTTGATTTGAAGGGTTAAGAGAAAGAGTAGGGTTAAGAGAAGGAGGTTGGTCCTCCATGAGCACAATTTTAGTGCTACTGAATTCTGCATCATGTGTAGTAGAGCAATCATGAACTCCATTTTCTGCAATACAAACATCTCTAGCAACTTGAACTTTGTTAGTAGTGGAATCATAAACACGATAACCCTTAGTGTTTTCATCATACCCAACAAACATATAAGGAGATGACTTAGCATCTAATTTATGCCTTTTCTATTTAGGAGTATGAACATAAGCAATAGAACCAAATATTCGTAAATGATGTAAATTAGGTTTCCTACCAGACCAAGCCTCTTCTGGAGTGATAGCCTTGAGAGATTTGGTAGGAGTCCTATTAAGAATATAAGTTGCACAAAACATGGCTTCAGCCCAAAATTTATAATGCAGATTCTTAGCATGCAACATGCTTCTAGCCATTTCAACAATGGTCCGATGCTTTCTTAACGCCACACCAATTTTTTGTGGTGTATAAGGAATAGTAAGCTCGTGTTTAATTCCACATGATTTCAAATAAGAATGAAAAGCATTATTCACATATTCCTTCCCATTATCAGTTCTAAGAATTTTAAGTTTAAAACCAGATTGCCTTTCAACATATAACTGAAATTCAATAAATATATCAAGAACTTGATCCTTGCTATGCAAAAAATAGATCCAAGTTCGTCTAGAAAAATCATTCACAAAGGTAAGTGCATACCGAGAACCTTGGATGGAGTTATTCTCCATGGGGCCCAAAAGGTCACTATGGACAAGATGAAACTTATGAGTTTCTCGCCATGATTTTCCACTTGGAAAGGGCTCCCTATGCATCTTACCACTCATACAACTTGTACAGGCAATCTTGGAAGGAATAATGTGAGGCAAGCCATCAACCATATTATACTTTTGCATGAAAGTAATATAATCAGAATTTAAATGGCCAAGTCTTTCATGCCATATATTGAAATCAATAGAAGTATGTAAAGAATATCGTGAACTAGAAAATTCATGGAATTTAAACAAATTGTCATTATCCATTTTAGCCTGAGAAATCACTTTTAGAGTTTGAGGATCTATGATATAACATTTATCTTTGTAGAATTCAACTTTATAATCCGGACACAACTGTGAAACATAAAGCAGATTAGTTTTTAAGTCAGGTACATATAATACATTATGCAATTTACCATTAGGAATAGTAACATCACCTAATCCTTGAACTTTACAAGTTTGATTATTAGCTAACTGAATAGGAATGTTAGCAATATCAGGTTGTAAAGAATACAAAATTTCTTTATGAGAAGTGACATGTTGTGATGCACCACTGTCAACAATCCATTCTAAAGGTCTACAAAGATTAAAGCTACAAGTAAAAGCATGACAAAAATTAAAACCAGTAGAGTTACCTTTTTTATGATTTGAGTTTTGATTATTTTTACTATTATTTATAGGTTTTTTATCATTTTGCTTTTTAAAACAGTTATTGACAATATGACCATCTTTGCAACAATAAGAACAATGAGGTTTGGAATTGGAATGATTCCTTTGATTATTAGTATTACGAGTATTATTAGGATGATTGGTATTATTATTATATTTGGCATGAAATTTATTGTTGGAATTATTTGAATTAGTATTATATTGTTTGTGATTATTATTATTATTGGAATGAAAGTTATTATTTGAATTTCCAGACACAAATGCATGTTCAGTTGATTTAAGGGTACCAAACTGAATTATCTTAGCTTCTTCCTATCTTAATAAAGTTTGAAAAATAACATAAGTTAATTGAGAAGTTAAAGTAGGAATAGCAAGTTGTGCATGAATATTAGTTATAAACTGTTGAAACTGTCTAGGAAGACATTTTTTAAGAATAAGATGAATTAAATGAATGTACTCTAATTGAACACCTAAGGCCATAATTTGGCTTTTAAGAGAATCAAATTTTAAGAGAAATTCATCCATACTTTTAAAATCTGCATACCTGAGATCTTCAAGTTGATCCTGCAACTATATTTTGTGGTATTCATCTCCACTGTCATACTTGGTTTGCAAGATGGACCATGCATCATGAGCTTTAGAACAGTGAGCAATTAACACATATAAATCTGGAATAATGGAAATACCAATTAACCCTAAAGCTTCTTCATTTTTAGCTTTCCAAGTATCTTTCTCGTCTTGGGTAGCCGTTGAACCGGGTTCAAGAGAAGGGTCAGTGGCTATTTCGAAGAGGTGTTTAAAATGAAAAATAAATGAGATATGAGTTTTCCAAGAATGATAATTAGAATAATTAAGTTTTATTTTTGGAATTAAGGTTGACATGATTAGAAGAAAAAAATTCCTTAATTTGAAAATCAATTGAGAAAAAAATTTTGTTGATTGAGAAAAAATTTTGTTTTTTTTTTTTTTTTTATATATATATAAAATTAAGAATATATTTTTTTAATTATGGATTTGAAAGAAAACAAATTTTTTTTATAAAATTAAAAGTTTTATTTTTTTAAAAAAAATAAATTAAAAAAATGTGATATATAAAAAACGTTATAAAATTTTTGTTTTAATAAATAAAACAAGATTTAAAAAAAAGTGAAAAGGTGGGCAAAGAAGGTGGAATTTTAAAAATGGAGGATAATAGGGGAGCGGAGCGCAGGCAGCGGCTGCTGCGTGGCCAAAGGGCGGAGGAATTTAGTTTTTTTTTAAAATAGATGAAAGCAGATTGGGATGAAGCCACTGGCATGGCTGCGCAGGCGGCGGTTGCCGCGTGGCCTGGACGCAGGCCACGCTGTAGGGTTTACTCGGGGTGTGAAGGGGGTGGCGGAAGCGGTGGTGCTGCGGTAGAAAGAAAAACTCAGACAGTGAAACTGCGAATGTTGTGCACGGTAGAGGACGCAGGTTTATTGCAAGTGGCAGAGCTACGCGGCGATGCTGTGTGCACGCGGTGACACGCGGGTGTCGCGCGGCGGTGCTAATGGCTCACGGCGGCGTGCGGGTGGCGCGACCGCCCAAACAAATTTAAATGCGAGATTTTAAAAAAAAAAACAATGCAATGTTAATAGATTTATAAGGATTAAATCCTATGAAAACATCTATGTTGTATGTTAGAAATTTTCAAGAGCATACAACAAATAGATATAGAACAATATATTAGAAGTTTTTAAAGAGTAGGAAAAAAAAAAAAAATTTAAAAGGAGTAAGAAAATTAGAGACTTATTGAAAACTTTACTCATGCAATACTTCTTGTTTTGGTGGCATGCCTTCCAAAACAAGAAAAAATTGAAATTTAACAAGAAAACCCTTTGGCGGCAAGCCTTCCAAAGAGGGTTAGTAAAAAAATATGAAACCTGCATACACAAGATATGTTAAAAATGAGCTAAAATCACAACACAAACTTCTTCTCTCAATAACGTCTCCAAATAAGGTGTGCTCCAATGAATGGCAACCTTCAACACAAAACTTAAAACAAGGATTAGATAGCCAAGCTCTGATACCATGTAAGAAATAATAATGTTGAGCAAGGAACGAGAAACAATCCAAGTAAGTTAAGTGTGAAACAATGTTACCATAAGATAAGCAACTGCAAGAGCATACACCAAGATGGTTCAACAAAGGAGACAAGGATTTATAAGGGGAAAGCAAAGAAAACCCCTTGTGAGTATTATGAATGAAGGCAAATGCCTAGAGAAGAGAGAGAGAGAGTGTTGGAGCAAAAGTAGCTCAATACAATAACATCAAGTGCTAAGAGTGTAGAAGAAAGAAGGAGGAGCATCTCTTATATAGAGATGAGAGAGGAGTTGCATTTGTAACTCCCATTTCTATGAATGTCACATTCATAATAGGTGTGTGTAAAGTGTCACAATCCTCTTAAGGAGGATAAACTAAATAAAGAAATAAACAAGAGTTGTCCTTACATGTGGAATAAAGGGCAAACAATGACATGTCCTCCACATGTGTACAAGAGGACAAACTACATTTAGGGACCCTTGGAATATCCCAATTAATATATCCAAGGAAAGATTAACCTTTCTAACAAGGGTGTTGCTCAAGTGCAACCACAAAAAGCTTTCAGTTTTCTTGCTTCACAAGGAATATACCTTTTGCCTATTTTTTTCTATTAATGTGTTTGGTTTCCCCTCATTAAAGTTCATTTGCGTGGATTAAAAACTTAACAAAGAGATGTAATGTTTAGGCTTCATTTTTTGTAAGCCAACCCCCAATATTGAAGTCCAACAACTTGGAAATATAACTTCAAGAGTAAATCACATAGTAAACGATACTTCTGCCCATTGTAGTTTTGTAGTGACAATGGAGTTATATGCTTCATATGTGGGTTTAAATGTGACAATATGCCAATTTTGTGACAACATAGAATTAGAATAGGTTTCTAGGCTTAGTATGTATGTTCCTTGAAAAATAAATATTTGGCTTTTAAGAGCCTTTTTTTCCTATTTTGTTATTAACTATTTATAATTAATATATTACTAGGCTTATAGCCTATTTGTTTAAAAATAAATTACTCTCTCTAAAGTAGCATACGAAACTTTGCTATCTAGATTTTTTTTCTTGTAGATCTTCAAGCTTTTAATAGAAAAGTAACATGAATCCATCCTAATTGTTGCCCCCTTTATATTATTTCCAGCCAATACTTATGTAGGTCTTCTTTATCTACTTTTATTATTCAAACCTATGATTCTCTCATTGGGATTGTGATCCCTCTATTCCCCTTCCTTCTTTCAGTACATTCATTCCTCATTGATACTTTATTGTATCCTTCAAAATTTAGAACATTAAGTATATCATGCTAATGTTCTTTCATAGGAAAAATAATGTGTTTTCTCTTTGTGAAGGGCGCTGACCTTAGTTTTTGCCTTTATAGGAAACCTCTACAATTCCTACTTGTGATGCAATGTTGGTAGATGTAAAAGAATGTGATTCATATAATCTCGTGGTTGTAGTATGATGTTAAGTAATGTAAAAGTATTTTAGATCTTAGGTTTTGTGTTCCCATTTGGTCTACAACAAAATTTGTGTTCTTATGAGTATCAACCTATATACAAAGATAGTGTATCAATTTATATAAATGTGTTGCATTCCTACACATTCAATGAATTTGGTGATATGACTCTTTGCTTATCACTTTGTCAATTTTAGGTGATGTTATGTTGGGAATTTGTAAGTATCCTGGAGGTTTGCATCATTTTTGGAGTATTAATTTTAATGTGCATTAACAGTTCTATTTTTGTGAGTTGAATCGAGTTGTTTAAATCTGTATGGTAAAATCCTAGGTAGCTCCTAAAATTGGCAACTACATGGAAACTTCAAATTCTTGTATATATATTTTCCTTCATTTTTTCATTTGGATAAAAACTAAAGACTATCTTAATTAATTCAAACACCTTGATCATGATAACGACCTCATAAATGCATTGTCATGGACTAATTTTGACATGAAATATAAATCCACATAAAGGAACCAAACATAATCTACCAAAAATAAATTCAAAATGTCTCAAAACATTATCTAAAGACACTTATCAATCTTTCATACCATGTACAATTTGGCTATGGAGGTAGCTACCCAAGATATAGAGGTATGATCAAAAGCGTTATAACAATAGATAACCAATATGAGAAGGATAAATTGTATTCTCATCAAAAATGCAACTAGATGGAACCAATAGAATTAAGTTCACATGAGACCCCCTGGTTAAATAGGCCAAGGTGAGATATAGGAAAGTATAAGATTATGTAAACATCTTAATATTATGCCTTTATACATAAAGTGATAACTTATTACCCACCTAATGTAGAAAAGTGCCAATATGATAAGTCCACCAAAGGTAAAAGTGACACTTAAGGTGGAAAAGTGAAAATGCAATAATACCACTGAAAGGGGAATATTCCTATGTAGACCTAAGTAAGCTTAAGTAAATGTGTATTTAGTGCCTAGAAGACGTACTAGGTACAACACTTAAAACAAACCAATGATATTTCTTGCTTTCTCATATAATCCTTAGTAAGATGAAGAATTCAAGGCTGATTAAAGACATTTCAAAGAATATAAGAAAACCAAAAAAAAATGAGGAAACATGAATGATTGAGACAAATTTAAAAAATAAGATATGTGATTTTAAAAGGAAAGAATTAATAAGTTTCAAAAATCACAACCCTAGAGTCTTTTTAAGGGAGCTACAAAATAATGAAACAAAGAGAAAATAATATCATTAATGCTCATTGGTTGGATTGTGTGAAGTTCCTCTTTTAATGGCCAAAGAGGAAAGTAGATAGAACTTTTTTTATGGTAGAGACACATTATACATGTATGGAGGCAGTTGAACCTAGAGTTCAATGGATAACTCTTATGGGTTATGAAGTAGATCCATTTTTTGTAACATAACATGTGGATGCCATACTTTCTTTTGAGAAGGATCTCAATGTAGAAAGATGGGGAACTTATCAAGAGAAATCTTAGAAGGTATGGGAGGAGCAGAGAAGAAATTCAAGGAAAAGGAAGGTGTAGAAAATAGTTGATAACATTGTAGAGAAAGAAGGAATTTCTAAAGAGTAGATGGAAGAACATACGAAAAAAAGTGAATCTATGCAATTGAAAGCAAAGGTTTCTACCCCTATGATGGTACAAGGTGAAGCTATTATTGAGCTTGAACGTTTAGACATACCAGACTCACTTACTCTAGTGGTCTCATCTAAAAATATTTCTCCTACATTGTAGAGAGTAACAAGAAGATTATCAAAGAGAACACCACCTCCAAAGGTTGTGAAGGGTGAAGTGTCAAAGGTAGATTTAATTGCTGAAAGAACTGTGAGGCCTACAAGAACACCTAGACCTAAGGCTATGTTGGCAATTTGGCTAAGGATAGTTGACAAGGCTGTCATTAATGGAAACATAACAAAAATTTTGAGGTAATTTGAAATGTCCCTTTTATGATTTTATATGATATTTCAAGCCTCTAATCAGATCTTTAAGATCAAACAACCAATCTTTCAAAGACCCACCAATTTTTCAATAAACCCCAAATCGGGTATGCCGAAAATAGTGCCAAAAACTTCACAACTTCACATATTATTAGTAAATCTGAAAGTGGATATTTTTATAGAAATTTCAGCATCATAACAGCCTACAAAATAAAATTTTTAGATCTATATAAAATTTACACAACAACTCCCAAACAGAGGATAAAAACAATGCTCATCGGGCTCCCGAAAAACAACATAGAATAGCCCGAAAATACCACAAAAACACTAATAATCTATCAAAAATTTATAATCATGACCAAATAAATATATTCAGCTCTATTTTAACATCTAAAATTCTGAAATACAGAAGCAACCCAAACTGATATGAAATACTCAACTGAAAACACCAAACTCTTACAAAAAACCCACCCGAAAAATCACAAATCTGCATTGTTTAGCACAAAGGAAAACTTTGCATGAGCATGCACATGGAATGGCTTCAAAATCCTGTCCTTATCCTTTTTGGAAACCTAAAAACTCCTGTTCTTGGGTCTCCTTCTCCACAAGTTTGGCAGCCTCTGAAGAACAACAAAGAAATGAGCAAAAATCAAGTTCTGGAATGAGCCCAAAATGCCTCCAAACCCCTTAAAAGAGGGAATAAACCTAACTCAAGTCCAAGAGGGGTTACTAAAACATATTTTAATAATAATTTTCATTTATTAGTCCATTCGCTTCCAAAAATTATCCCCTTTCGCTAAAACTTTGTCTTTTTTGGCCTGCCTGCCTTAGCAAAGATTATTATTTTTAATTATTTGAAAAAGGGAAATGACATAATTAAATCAAAAGAAAAATTTAGCTATAGGATACTTAGAAAGTTATATAAGTATAAAAGTGGTAAAAAATAAATAGTCATACAATTTTTTTTAGCGAACTTCACATAAGGCATATGAAATCAGACAATCTTAGAAGAAGGTAGTATGGACATCATAGATGATGTGTGTAAGGCTACTATAGTTTAAGATAAGTTTTGAATAAGTTTTTTAATCACAAGTTGGTTTTGACAAGACATTAACCTTAGTCATTATTCAAAAAAATTACAGTACAAGCCAAGTGATTAGAGCAAGCCAAGAAATCAATGCGAATTGAGTGATCAAGGCATGTCGAGCATCAGTTGCCAAAAAATACATGCTGAGTAATATACATAGTCAATGTCGAGAAGATAGTTAGTGCCAAGTCACTCATAAGATGAGTAAATATAGTATTAGTGACTTCAATTTCCGAGTGTATAGTTTTGGACATAATTTTTTATAATGGCACAAACTTTTATGTAAACCATTTTTGGGCTGACTTAAAAATTGTTTTACGAATCCCTATGTAGCACATGCAACCAATCAAATTGAGGGATGTTCTAAGTGAAAAAATGGATCAACTAAAGCTGTTTATTCTAACCTAACCATAGCCAAAGTTTGTGTTTACTTAAGGAGACAAACCCTAAATAGTTTGTATTGCATGAAGGAAGAGAAGGAGACACAAGAGAGATGAATGCTAAGTACAAAGAGCATTCATGATGGCTATGGAGGTTGTGACAATGTTATGAATTGAAAAATCAATTAGAGAGAATAGAGAAAAGTATAGAGAGGATTGAGGAAACATATTTGATCAGAAGGATCAAGTACACACTAGGAAAGAGAAGATTTGACATCTAGCAATAGAGTGTTAATCGAAGGATCATGGTGCTAAATCATTCCAACAAGCAGTGTAGAGAAAATATCCTAATAGAGTAGTCTTAACAAGCTTGTGTAAAACTCTTAACCGAGTAATTTTTTTATTGCAAGTTTAAGTCCTCTAACAAGGAACACTTTTAGCATGGTGTTTAAATCCTTTAACAGGGTGAGACCTAACAATCTTTGTAAGCCTTTAATAGGGAAGGCCTATCATAGGGTAGATCATAGTTTATATATTAAAACTTCTTGTAGCTTTAATTGGATACACTTTATAGTTGCAACCATGAAGATTTGTGTGTGTCATTCCCACCCTAGTTTTACCTTCTTATCGGAGGGTTTAACAAATTTATTGTGTTATGTGTTATTTTTTCATGCTATGGATGAACATGTGTAGTTAGCTATTTCAGTTAACATGCCAAATTATAAGATGTATGTATTGTGAATGTTTTA
The DNA here is from genome assembly GCA_028749045.1 of Cupressus sempervirens. NCBI lineage: Eukaryota > Viridiplantae > Streptophyta > Pinopsida > Cupressales > Cupressaceae > Cupressus > Cupressus sempervirens. Next base: position 13,594,877 of record CM053793.1, on the reverse strand, counting down.
TGGTTAAATTTTTGAAGTACTAATTCACCACCCCCTTGGTAGAGTTTACTTTCCCATTATTATTTCTAACAATTGGTATCAGAGTCTTGTTCTTTGGAAAGGAAAGCTTTATAACTATGAGGAAAGATCTTGAAGATGGGAGTCTACAATTTGGGAAAGACTATTGAGAACTAGAAGATTGAAATCCATATTTCCCTACACCAACTCATGGAAGCAAGAGATAAACTACAATGTTCGTTGAGGAGAAGGAAAGAAATATCTATTGAGTAAAATGACTCTCATTATTAAGATGGACACACTATTGAATTGTTTGCAAATGGAAAAAAAAGTGAGTTTGATGCAGCTATTGCAGATCTGATGGAAAAGAATGGTACCCTAACTGAAGAGGTCAAAAATCTTAAGATAGAACAAGAAGTCCAATTATTATTTCAATGTGAGGTGATCGATAAGAAGAAGAAATTCAAGGAGGACAAAGTCATTATTGAAAATGACAAAAGAACATTGACCAACAAACTGTAAGAGAAGACATCAAATGTGTAAAAGATTCCTAACATGCATTTGGATACAATGAATCAACTGATGATTTCCAATCATGAATTGAATGGAAAAGATATTGAGATCACAACCCTGAAGTTACAGAATAAAAAACTGAGGAATGATTTGAGAAAAGAAAAGGATTTTGCTAAAAGTTTCAACAAACCTAGTGAAGCCATCAATTACTTTGAGAAACTGATGAGATCTCCTAGATCTAATAATGATACTATTGGATTGGGATACACCAAAACCGAGGAAGGAGAATCATCTAAAAGTGGTGAACAATGAAACAAAAAAGGTAATAACTACAAATCCACTTGTCATAATTGTGGAAAGTTAGGTCATACAAAAAATGTTTGTAGGAGCAATAATGCAAATTAGAACCCTAAGTAGAAATTCAAGGTTTATTTCCATAAGTGTAACAATCAAGGATATCAGGCACATGAATGAAGAACTAAGACCTTAAGCATAGAAAGATTTGAAGGATATTGTAACAATTGTTAGAAGTATGGACATGAAACATATGAATGTAGATATAATGCCAAGTGGACATCTAACAAGAAAACAAAAGTACAACAAAATGGAAAATCCTACAATTGGGATTACAATACAAGGTACACTTGTCACTAATGTCAAGAATATGGACATGTTCCCAAGAATTTCATTAGAACACATTTCAGAGGCAACTACAACAGATGGTTGAGTGAGACTACATGCTTTAGCTTTTTGAAGACTAGTCATATCAGCAAAAATTGTCCAACTAGATCACCAACACCAAGTAATGGAAACAATAAAGGCAATGAAAAGGTCAATGTTGAGAAGTTTAAAGTGCAAATGAACAAGACATGGAAGAAGAAGGAATATTTCAGCACATTAAGTTTAGATGAGGTCACTTCATCCAATGGATTAGGTGATCACATTACCTCCAACTAGGCAATCAAAAGTATGTGTGGACTGATATTGCAATAATATATTTTACATCAGTTCTAAGAATCTAAGTTTTGAAAAGATTATATATGCATGAATTAAGATGCAATGTATTGGTTCAAACTTGGAAGAAATCTATAGCTTTGTTAGTTTTCATGTTGTTTCCGAGCATGAAAGGTTTCATAGTTACTACTAAGAGCGAATGTAATTTCAGTCATTTTTGTGTAATGAAGGTATGCTAGTATTGGCTGAGTTTGCTATGTAAACTGAGAAAAGTGGAAATAATGCATATGCTGAGTGAGTTGGAAACCCTATGTTGACCGAGATTATAGCTATGTAAGCATTAAGAATTTATTGCAGAATTGTAAGGGTTATATAATTGTTTCTTGACTCATTTGCATTCACCAACAATCAAAGAGAGCACGAAGAAAAATTGCAATAGGAGATTCTTGCATTTGTGAACTGAATTCAACTGAAACTCGACATATTCATAACATTGGAAAGGTATTTTACTGGTGTTGAGTTTCATTGTTTGAATTTTTGTAAACCCTAAGTATCAAATATGGAAGCTAGCTCTTCTACAAGTGTTAGGAAGGAAGGAAGGAAAGGAAGTGTTTAATGTGAAATCAATTAGTAATGATGTAAGACAACGATGTTTCCGAGCAATACCTGAAATTGCCTATAAAGGAGACCTGTCTAGTGCACTATCGATGATATCTAAGGTTCTTATGATTCAGGATGTCAGATGAGTATAGGAGTCATGGAGATAAGGGATTTGTATAGTCAACTTTGTGTTGATGGAATCTTAAGGGAAGAGAATAAAATTGTAGAAAAGAAAGGGTTGACCTATGCCCTAGATTTCCCTAACATATTCAAAACTAAATGGATAAATATTGTGCTTAGTAGAATATTTGATGACTTTGTATGGTTGGAAAATGGACCAATTAAAATCACTAAAAGGATCATCATCTAAGTGACATGGTATCCTACCTTAGACAGACCCAAGAGCATGTGAAATGATTCAAAGGAGATAATTGAGAAGAACACAGGTGTAGTATTGAGCAAGAGGTGTCTATAGTTTCTATCTTAGACCTACTAATTGACTTTATTGTGAGAGTGGTAACTAAAAAGTTCTTTCAATCTAGCAGATTGAATAGTGTATCTTACATGGCAATAGATTTGGGGTACAAAATAGTGAAGAGAGACCACACTTTTGACCTTGTTGAGTTGCAACTTCAACAATTATCTGAAAACTTGGAGGCAATAAGGAAAAAAAAGAGTGCATCTTACAAATTTGATTCTTTACTAGTTTGTATATTCTTTTATGTGCAGAACACATTTCCTACATTTGGAAAAGTTGCTTGGAAGAACAATAGGTCTATTATAGTACATATTGTAGAATTCATAGAGTAACTTGGAGATAACTTTGAGTCAGTGATGACTAGTTATTTTGAGGATTTTAAGAAATCCATGAAAAAGAGACTAAGGATTCCTGTGTCACTAGTGGAGAAACATTACAATGATGTTTTCTTCTTAGTGGATGCAGATTATACATATGTGCAAGCAACTATTCCTAGGGTCAAATGGCTTAATACCTTGCCATATGTGATCAATCTTGATGAGGCATCTACAACTATCACAACTCTACTAGCAAAAGAAATAGATAAAAGTGCCACCTCTTTTGGAAACTCTGAGGAAGCCAAGTCCAGAATTACAATTGCCTTGAAGACAAAATCTATGGTAAGGAAGAAGAATAAACTTGTGAAGAAGCTTAAAGAGAGACTTGGCAAAGGGGGAGAAGAAGATGAAGATGAAGAAGAGGATGAACAAGTCCAAGCCCCTTTGGAACTCACTCAAGGACAAGGAGAAGATGATGAAGTAAATGACGAAGGTGTCAAGGGAGAAGAAGTTGATGAAACACCCAAGCCTACTGAGAAGAAGAAGAGAAATGATAAGGAGCCTGAAGTGGATAAACCTAAGAAGAAGCTTGTGAAAATTACACAATAGAAGCCAAAAATACCTGCTACTAGGTCTAGCACAAGGGTAGCCATCAAGAAAGCTAAGGTTGTTGAGAAACCTAAAGGAAAGAGGACTATTGCCTTAGTAGAGCTAAGATAGCTAGCCAAGAAGACATATGTGAGGAGAAAATACACTCTAGTGGCTCAGTTAGATGAGGAGAAGATAGAATCTAATGACATGAGTCAACTCAAGGTGGTAAGCCACAATCCCTCCTCTGACTTAGATAATTTGTGTGACAATATTAAACTATTTTTGCACATATAGATTTTGATAAGTTAGGAAAGGTTGAAAAAAATACTGTTGAAGAAGCCATATATGCGATGATGGCTATATTCAAATCAACTCCTATTGAGATTGCCAACTCCCTACCTAAGAGTCTATATGACTGGGTTGAGCAGAAATGACAATATAGTTTACAAATTGAGAGATAGATCAGGGAATCCACTCTAGCAAAAGTAATGCCAGAATTGGATAAGAGGAAGATTACCAAGGCTATGGAAAAACACAAGTCAAAATTTTCCCTGATATATAGAGCTTTCCATATATTGAACAAGAATATTGAGGATGTGGTGACCAAGAGTACACAAATCTAGAAAACAATCTATGGGTCATCCACTCCTACAATAAAAGACTAAGGTGAGCAAGAAATGAAAGATCTTAAGAAAGATGAAAAAGTGACAATACAAACAACACAAGAGGAATTAGTAAAGGATGGTAGTATGGGAGGCACTAAGGAAGCAACAACAATAGAAGCAACCACTAAAGACACAGAAAAATTGGCAAAGACCTAAATCACACAATTTTCATCAATCAATGAAAATTAAAGAGATAATCAAAAGAAACACAACAAATTTTCAAATCAAAAATCACATCAGGTCAGTAACTATCTATCAAATTGACAAGACTTGAACCAACTTTAAAAGAGGAGAAAAATAATTCAAATTCATGAAATGAAATTCAAAAAAGGAGGAGGAAAAGATAAAGTGTTGAGAATAAATAAGACATTTATTAAAACAAAAAAAATCATTTATCCTCACAAAATTGAAAATCTCTCTTTTTCATTTTAAAAGAATTAGAAATGTCCTCAATTATTCTCAAAACCAAGTCTATTGGATTCTTCCTCCTAGTCTCTTATGAGATATTTTCAGTTTCACATTTTTCCACCAATCAAAGGTAAAAATATTGATTCTTACCCCAACCCCTTCTGAAATTCTATAAATAGGATAGAAATCCAAGAGCCAAAGGACCCAAGTTTTAGGCATCTGTACTATAGGCACATTTTGATTCATCATTTTAGCAATATCGTTCTAGCAAATTCATATCATTTTATCATTGTTTTTATGTCATTTAACATTATTTTTTAAATGTTGGCTCATTGTATGACCATTGTCATAGCATTTTAAGAGTTCTTATTTTCATATAATCTTCATTATAGTCATAGATCTTGCATGCATTCTTGTAGATCTTCATTTTAAACTTACTCCCATTCTATAACTATCACTAAGATGCTGGTTGTTAGTGAACAGAATGTCCTTTGAAGAAATATATGCAAATTTAACCCTATATGCCCAAGTGAAAGGACAAACTATCACTAAGAGTTGGATAGGTTATCGTGGGAATGACAACCTTCCTCTGAATTTTATTGCGTATAGCTCCCCGTATAAGATATTCAATGAATTAATTATGGTTGATTTTAACCAGAAAGCACAAAAGGATTACAAACATCTACCTGTAAATACAAAGTAGACGTGGAAAGCTAGATGACTATAAGAAAATGAGTAACAAATGACACAAAGTCCATTTGCATGCATCGTTAAAAGGAGAATGAAGCCTAAGAAAGCAAGACTCAAAGCTTTAAAGACACTTTGAAATCAAATATATTTAGAAAGCCATGACATAAATGCATTTAGAGAAAACTGAAAGCCATACAAAGATAACACTCAGTGGAAAGAAAATTGCCCAGCCTCAAAGTTCTGGTATGCAATTATCTTCTGAGTCTCCCTCCTCTAAAAATGCTGAAACAAAAAAGTTCTCATTACATCATACATATAAATCACTAACTGAAAAGGAAACCTGAATTCCCTCTCCATGTATACATTCAAAATCAAAATATCCCCTGTTTTTGAGCTCACAGTTTGAAAAATTAAACAAAACTCTGCTCTTTCTCTCCCAGTAAATGAAACTTTCAATCCAACTCCTCTGTTCTATAGTCCAAACTCTACAGACCAAGCAGAAAGTGGAACCCCTTGCATTGTTGCTGCTGGCCTTTTTATCTTTCCACTTCCCATGGCTTTTTCAATTTCCATAACTGAATCTTGAAACCGTTTCTCTTCAGCTTCCTTGATAGTTTTTCTTTGAATTTTATGACATTAAGCTTTAAACATTTTTCACTAAATCAAATGTCATCTTAGCATATTTGGGCAAGTGACAAATGAATAAATCAATCCAAACTAATAATAAAAATTTGTTGCTGGGCAGATTTGTTTTTGTAGTCAAATGGGTCTCGGTGTGGGGGCCATAACTAATTATTCCACTGTTGGATTTCCATAATTTTTGGATATGTTGGAGAGATCCTAATTTTTCACAACTTGACTAGAGTGATTGAGAAAATTATGTTCAAGTCAAAAGTTATTGAAGACTGAGTCTAGGTATATAAAACTATAAAACCATCACCCGTTGAACCACTTTGAACCCTGTCATGTTTCGAACCTGAACTCTGAACTGTTGAACCTTTTAAACTATTGAACTAAAAAAAACTGATCATGAATTGTGAACTCTTTTGAATTGACCATTCTATACTTTGAACCATGAGTCTGAATTCAAGAACCTAAAACTGCATTTCAGAATCTGATTTAGTTTTCCAGCTGAACTTCAAATTGTTGAACCATTACCCTTAAACTAATTTATATCTTCAAACTATTAATCTTCAAATTCTAGCTTGAACATTGTGGATGATGATTGGCTTGATAAAACTCAAAGCATGAATTCAAAACTATGACTTCAAAACTTCATACCTTTCAATTGGGAACTATTTTCATGGTGTTGAACTACTAAACCATTGAACCACTTTGAACTACTTCAAACCTCAGTTCAAAGTGGTTCAAAAACTTTGCACCTCACATCTTTTGAAATTGTTGGGCTAACTGAAATTGAATCACGAACAAGGACTAAATTTTGAACCTTTTTGAACTAATCGATATGCATTTTCAAAATCATTTGAACTATCAAACCGCTTTAAACTACTTCAAATTTTAGTTCAAAAAGGTTCAAAAACTCTAAACTTTAAATTTTAAAACTGTGATCATATTAGGTGCTAACATGGGCTCTAACTGTGGGACTAATTTTGATATAAAATCAGAGAACTCCAGCAATCTTTGGGAAAAGAATAGTGCCTTAACATTAGGCAGATAGAGTCAGCAAGAAAAAAAGACTAGGAGTTGCTTGCAAAGAGGGCAGAGGGGAGCAGGGCAAAACCAACAACACACACCTAAACAACCAGCAAGCATGAGGCTTGCACATTATTTAGACTACACTACGCACAACAAAAACTTATTTACAATATTTACAAAGGTAGGAAAAGAACCTACCATAGGAACCAGAAATAAGAAAAAGTCATGCAAATCCATTTATCGGCCGGGAGAAGTAGCATCCTTTTTGGAGTAGTAAGTCATTTCTCATTTGAGCAACACCAAACCAGTACATACAGGAAACATCTTCAATGCCAAATCGCATGCTGAAAGAACATATAAATATGCTGGCCAAACATTCCTTCCCAAACAGCCACAATTCATCATAGCATTCCTTTTCACTTGAAAATTGATCTTCCACACTCATCAGATAGGATTTCATTTCAAATTGAAAATGAAAGACTGTTGAAGTTTCTTCAAGAAAAGATGCATGATATCCAAAAATGTTGTCATTAATACTCACCTTTTACATGTGGCTCCTAATATCATGATCAATTTTTGGGCAAAAATATGCCTCCTCTAATGTGAGATCAAGTCCCGAATGTACAACATCTCCACTTCTTCCAAGAAACAAACTGTCATCAAGCATGCAGTGTATGTTGTCTTCTTTCTTTTCAAAAGTATCGTTACATTTTTTAGAATTACTTCAACAATCTAGATCAGAGAAACCATGCATAGAAGATTGGAAAATAGATTCATTTACCAATGTTTCATTTTCAACTTGATTTGGATGAATACCTGAATCAGCCTGAGAGGAAAAATTTGACTTGAGTGATGATAGAAATTTTTGCATAATATCTTCTTCCTCATTGAAAAAGGTGTTTTTCAGAATTTCGGTTGAGTCATCAGGTTTTTCTAAAAGAATTTCATCATGAGAAGCTCCAGCCTAGGGCATCTTTATCTCATCATAAACATCACTTCCATTTTTAGAGTGACAAGGTTCTTCAATGTGTTGACCATCATTTTCACAATCGAACATATCACTTTCAACCTTCTCATTAAAAAAAAAAGATCAAACTTTTGGTAACATGTCATTAGTAGTTTTTACACAAATAGGAACTTTCTCAACAAGCTGATCATCATTTTCTACATGAACCCTAATATTATGACATGTTCTAGTAGAGTAAAATGTTTCATTAAACACAAAATCTACCTTTACAGGAATACTTGCTTCACTTGGTGGAAGTAAAGAATCATTGTTGTGCACACCAAGCATCCCATCTACTTCTTGATTTATCAAATCATCATAGTGCTCAACCTCATTGCCACAATCTGAATTTTTTACAGCAAGGTCATATTTTTTGATAACTAATCTTTCTTGTTGCTGTAGTGCTGCATAGGCCTGGTTATGTTTCCATTCCATCTCAACATTCACATTGTATAACAAATCTTTAGAGTTAGACAAATCATTATCATTAGCATATGTCATCTTATTATCAGCACAAGATCTAGGTGGAGAATATGATATTGCTTCATTATCACAAATGATAGATTCTTTAATTGGTTGATTACAATTTTCAGAATGCAAAGAATCATCAATACTCATTCTTTTAGTGAGACTAAACTTTTGAATACCATTCTAAAAATCTTTATCATCTGGACCATTTGAAACTAGATAACATTCTATACCTGTGGATTTGAGAGATCTACTTCTGGGCTGAAGAAAGAATGTAGTAAAACCTTGTTACTTGAATTTAGGAGCTCTTTAGCATTGCTTTGCTCCTCCTCATTATTTTCAATATGTGCACAGTAGAATCTTGACATCTTTAAAGCACCATCTTCAGCCAGCAAGGGTTCTTTAAAGTCTCCATCATTAAAAATTGTCAAATTCTAAAAATGAGCAACCTTCGGAGTAGGTTTGGCTTCTTCTAAAACACGCTTCTTTTTTTGTAGCTTCTTCATCAATGTATTGTTGCTGTCCACAAAGGTACAACTAATATACTCAACAAGAGTATCAGATTCAGATACAAAAAATAAATATTTACTCAAGGGAAGTAAAGGAGTAATGGATGAATGAGGTATGATAATTCATCATCCATTTTGAAAAATTTTGAAGTTTTGAAATTTTGTATAACAACTGAGTCACATATATATTGTGTAAGTTGTGCTCATAATAAGGATTGTATATGCATGACAACATGTTTTTTCCACTCATGTCAAAGGGGGAGATTGTTAATCTCAAATTGGTTTTGATAAGGTAGTGATAAAACACTTAGTCATTATTAAACAAAATTATAGTCAAGCAATCTGTGCATGCCGAGTGATCAAGTCATGTGGAGCATCAGTTGCTAGACAATACATGTCGAGTAATATACATAGTTAGTGCCAACCACCAGTATGTACCAAGTAGATAGTTAATACTAAGTCACTCATAAGTCGAGTAAACAGAGTATGTCAAGTCATTCAAAAGATGAGCTACAACATTGAAGTCAAGTCATTTAGAAGATGAGCTACAACATTGAAGATATAGTGAATTTCAAGCATTAGAGACTTCAATTGTCGAGTGAAAAAATCTGGACCTAGTTGTTTGTAATGGCATAAAATTCCATGCAAACCATTTTTGGTCTAACTTAACAATTATTTTATGATTCTAGAAGATGTATACAAATGTATATCATGAATTCCTATGCAGTGCATGCAACCAATCAAATTGAGGGATGTTCTAAGTAGAAAAATGGATCAACCTAAGTTGTTGATTGTAACCTAACCCTAGCCAACTTGTGTTTACTTAAGGAGACAAACCCTAAACATTTTTATTGCATGAAGGAAGAGAAGGAGACACAAGAGAGATGAATGCTAAGTACAAAGAGAACTCATGATAGCTATGGAGGTTGTGAGTAGAGAGAGGATAGAGGAGACATATCTTATCAGAAGGATCAAGTACACACCAGTAAAGAGAAGATTTGACATCTCGAAAGAGAGTGCTAACTAAAGGATCATGGTGTTGAATCATTCTAACAAGTGATGTAGAGAAAATATCCTAACAGAGTAGTCTTAACAGGCTTGTGTAAATCTCTTAACCAAGTGCTTGTTTTATTGCAAGTTTAAGTCATCTAACAATGCACACTTTTAGCAAAGTTTTTAAATCCTTTAATAGAGTGAGATCTAATTATCTATGTAGAAGACCTTTCATAGGGTAGATCATAATTTATGGTCAAAATTCTTGTAACCTTAATCAGCTACACTTTACAGTTGCAACAGTAAAGATTTGTGGGTGGCATCTCCACCCCAATTTTACCTTCTCATTGGAGGGTTTCTGGGTAACAAATTTACTGTGTTATGTGCTATTTGTTTCATGCTATGGATGAACATGTGTAGTTAGCTATTTCAGTTTACATGCTAAATGATGAGATGGATGTGTGGTGAATGTTTTATGATTAAATTTTTGAAGTACTGATTTACACCCCCCTCTCAAAGTTTACTTTCCCATTGTTATTTCCAACAAAGTTTTGGGAAGTTTTCTAATAATAGGTATAACATCGCAAAATAGAGTACTAGAATACTAAGTTTTTGGTTAAGGAATTATTTTGACTTGTCAAAATAATTGCTTGGCAATGTTGGGCCAATATGCTAAAAATTAACTCTCAAATGGAAGAACTTAATATAAGATTTTGGTAGCATGTGAAGAAGGATAAGGATGATAGTTCAAAATTTTTGGTATAAAAGAATATCTTTTTGTTTATTGAACTCACAAATTGTATTCTAATGATATGATTGCTACAAGCGCACTTTGTATGTACTATATAGATACAAATTTGATGAGCAAAGAAGGGGAGATTTTTCTATGCAGTTTTGTACATGTGGGACTACACGGACACATTATACATTCAAGATATAAACACAGTTGAGGTTTTGTATCTATTCATATAACTTGTAAAGTTGTATATACAAATTTGGGAAGTGGGATTGACTTTCATTTTGTATTGTAATTACAAATCCTAATAGCGTTGAGGCGTCTGACAATGCCTAGTCCTCTCATAAGGACATATACACTATATAAATGTAATAGACTCATAATAGGGTCAATATCTTTCACAAGATTCTTTTGATTAGTTGATCATTTTTTGGGTACTATCCCCATCGAGAATTTTTACTCGGCCATGGGGTTTCCCTAGATAACAAAATATGGTGTTATGAGTTTCTTTATGTTACACGTGGTTTCTCTTTTTAGTTTACTATTGTACATGCAAGTTTAATATTTGTAAATGATATCTATAGTTGGGCAGAATTTTTTTTAAAATACATAACTAATTCACCAACCCCCCTAGTTATATTAGTATAGTTTAATTTGTAACAATTGGTATCAGAGCATAGTTACTCAAAAAAGTTTAGTAACTTGAGGGAGATCACTTTAAATTTAATACATTTGTTGAAGAATCTTGAAGCAACACTTGAGGAATTAGATTTGGTTAATGATGAAAGAAACATGTTAAAAATCAAGCTTAAGGATGCACAATACTTTATTCAAAAGATGAAAGATCAGATTGAGAGTACAATATCAAAGAAAAAGGACTCACAAGAACAAATCAAGGATTATAAGTCAGCTACAAAGCTTAATAAGGATAATGAAATTTTGAAGCATGAACTTGGAAACACATAATTGAAGATGAGTATGCTAGAAGATGAGAAAAAGAAGCAATCAGAGTTGAGATTTGAGATTACAACTTACTAATGTGACATTTGAACTTGAGAAAACAAAATTAAGTATGCAAAACTTGAGAAGTATAATTGTTGTGATTCCACTGTTGGAGTTGATGAAATCCAACTTTGAAGACACCCAAGATCACCTACATTTTAAAACTTGCCAAAGAGAATCCCAGGAAGGAAGAGTGTGGAGCAAGGAAAAAACCCTAAACAGACATGAGAGAGCACATATGCAAACACAAGAAAATATGTATTTACAATATGATGAAAAGTGATGTGAAATACAATGAGGGAGTTCGAATATAAAGAGCTATAGGAATCTTCTAGAACAAGCTAGAAGATGCTAGGAGATAAGTGTGAAAACTAAGCATACATCAACATAAGGTGGAAAGTCCTCAAACAATGTGAGAGGATAAGTATGACTTAGGACAGAACAAACTCCTGTATTTTCGACAACTTATAATAGACTCCTAGACTACAATAAATAAATAAATGCATTTAACTAAGTAAGCTTAAGTAAATAGAATACATCATAAATAATTAATTATTTACTCTAACACCCACCCCCCCCTTAAGTGTAACTTAGGGAAATTCCTTAAGCTCACAAAACTAAGGAAAAAATACAAAATGGGTCTTGGCAACGAGGCCATTTTAGGTACCCAAGTACAATGCAAAGAAATACAACCTTTGTAAATGGGGAAAGAGAGAAAACCACGTGGGAAAAATGCTCCCCCAAAAAGAGGTAAGAACCTAGTGAAGAACTGAAGAAGCCTCCAACTAGGGAAATGTCCCCTAAAATAGGAACAAGGAGTGATCAAGAAAGAACATCACTGAGCATCACTGAAGCATATTGATGACGGGCCACACCACCCGTACCAACTCACAACCAAAAATGCAATAATATGAAGACAAGAGAGATGACAAAATGCTTCATAAAACTTCCATTAATACTTGAAATTCATTAGAATATTCTCCAAATGGAAAAAACTCCAAATTCTTACAATATAAGAGAGATTGCTCGCTAAGAGCTTCTACAAGAAATTACATCCGAAGAGCTTCTACTTGAAGAGCTTGTCTTGAAGAGCTTCTATTTCTCCAACTTCCATTAGAAGAGCTTCCATTTCTTCAAACTTGATTACAAACGATTATAAGCCTTCCTTAAATAGGCACTTCTAACCCAAGACATGATTTATCCACAACATTCTAGAATCTCCACAACCTTCTACAATATCTACAACCTTCTAGAATTTCCACCTAAATACAACTAAGCACCACTATGTGGCCCAAATTAGAAAATTACATTTCTTTTGTGGATCACAACAAATATTAAATGCATGATGCCACCTACACACCTCAATTAATGGAATAACAGCTATTTTTATTATTTTTCTATGCATGATGCCACCTACACACCTCAATTAATGGAATAACAGCTATATTTATTATTTTTCTATGCATGATGCCACCTACACACCTCAATTAATGGAATAACAACTATTTTTATTATTTTTCTATGCATGATGCCACCTACACACCTCAATTAATGGAATAACAACTATTTTTATTATTTTTCTATTTACGCCACCTATGCATCTTGAAAATAGAAATTCCTCTTTTCTCCTTTTTCCCTTATTTTATTTTTAAATTATTTTTCCTTCCATTTTCGTCACTTTCTCTCTCCTCCACAAATTTTTTTTTTTTTTTTTTCTCTTTCTTTCTTTCTCTTTTTTTTTTTTTTTTTTTTTTTTTCTAATAATTTAATTTTCCCATGCAAGATGCTCCTGCATCAGACTCCCTTGGTAGATAGAAAAGTGTGTCCCACACTTTGATGTTAAAAGAGAGATATAGAACCATCTTCATTTTCACCACAAGCTTCCACCTCAATAGGGACAAGAAAACCAACATGCAAATCTTCCACATTTTTTTTTTCTGCTGATGCATGATGCTCCTGCATTCGACTCCCATTGTAGAAATTTTTTTTTGTGAATATGGATTCACAAAATGAAGTAGCCACTGTTGACATTTTTTTTTTTTTTTTCCTCTTCCTCCAACACATAGATGGATCAAGTATTCGGTGCCGATATATTTCCTTCTTTCTTCTTTTCCAACACCTGGCTGGAACAACTATTTGCTGCTGAAAATACTCCTTTGCAATGAACTCTATCCAAGTATAACTCTCATCCTCATCCAATCTTGTTGAATTAATCACACCTGTAATAAATCCAGCAACACCATACCAATCTTCCTTTGCATACCATACATCACAAACAAGATCCTCATGCAAACCATCATTAATATCTTTTAAACTCATATCAAAGACAACATCCCATGATTCATAAGAATTTACCTGTTTGACATCTTCATCTTCGCTTGCATCTTTTATGTCGTCAACAATGCACGTAACTACTTCACTTGCTTGATCTCCAACTAAGGCACTATATTCTTCCTCCATTGTTTTAGTCTTCCAATCACCTTCATCTACTTTTGGCATACAAATCTGGTTATCTTCATGCTCTTCCTCTTCTCTTTCATCTTCTTCAACTTCTGGTTCGCAAATAATTTTCTCTTCATCCGCTTGCTCTTCCACTGGATCATCTTCCTTTTCCACATCCAAAGAATTATCAACATCTCTATTCTGGTGACATGCTCTTCGTTTTCGCAACTCAGCTTCTAATTCATTCACTTGCTTCTGCAAATCAACTAGCAATGATTGTTGATTTCTTGCTCTAAATTTCTCAAGTCGAGGAATCCTTAGAATCCATCCAATCGCAAAAGTCATCTTCTTCTTTCTCTTCTCCATAATCAAGTCTTTAGAAGACAAATCTCATGCAACACAAGAACCTTGTGCAAACTGCCTCACAGTCGGCAATCTATCTACACAATCAAGAACTTCTTGACAAACTTCAACCAACTCAAGGTCCTGGTGCAAACTGCCTCACGTTCGGCGATCTGTCCGCACTCTCAGGAACTCTTGCTCTGATACCACTGATGACGGGCCACACCACCCGTACCAACTCACAACCAAAAATGCAATAATATGAAGACAAGAGAGATGACAAAATGCTTCATAAAACTTCCATTAATACTTGAAATTCATTAGAATATTCTCCAAATGGAAAAAACTCCAAATTCTTACAATATAAGAGAGATTGCTCGCTAAGAGCTTCTACAAGAAATTACATCCGAAGAGCTTCTACTTGAAGAGCTTGTCTTGAAGAGCTTCTATTTCTCCAACTTCCATTATAAGAGCTTCCATTTCTTCAAACTTGATTACAAACGATTATAAGCCTTCCTTAAATAGGCACTTCTAACCCAAGACATGATTTATCCACAACATTCTAGAATCTCCACAACCTTCTACAATATCTACAGCCTTCTAGAATTTCCACCTAAATACAACTAAGCACCACTATGTGGCCCAAATTAGAAAATTACATTTCTTTTGTGGATCACAACAAATATTAAATGCATGATGCCACCTACACACCTCAATTAATGGAATAACAGCTATTTTTATTATTTTTCTATGCATGATGCCACCTACACACCTCAATTAATGGAATAACAGCTATATTTATTATTTTTCTATGCATGATGCCACCTACACACCTCAATTAATGGAATAACAACTATTTTTATTATTTTTCTATGCATGATGCCACCTACACACCTCAATTAATGGAATAACAACTATTTTTATTATTTTTCTATTTACGCCACCTATGCATCTTGAAAATAGAAATTCCTCTTTTCTCCTTTTTCCCTTATTTTATTTTTAAATTATTTTTCCTTCCATTTTCGTCACTTTCTCTCTCCTCCACAAATTTTTTTTTTTTTTTTTCTCTTTCTTTCTTTCTCTCTTTTTTTTTTTTTTTTTTTTTTTCTAATAATTTAATTTTCCCATGCAAGATGCTCCTGCATCAGACTCCCTTGGTAGATAGAAAAGTGTGTCCCACACTTTGATGTTAAAAGAGAGATATAGAAGCATCTTCATTTTCACCACAAGCTTCCACCTCAATAGGGACAAGAAAACCAACATGCAAATCTTCCACATTTTTTTTTTCTGCTGATGCATGATGCTCCTGCATTCGACTCCCATTGTAGAAATTTTTTTTTGTGAATATGGATTCACAAAATGAAGTAGCCACTGTTGACATTTTTTTTTTTTTTTTCCTCTTCCTCCAACACATAGATGGATCAAGTATTCGGTGCCGATATATTTCCTTCTTTCTTCTTTTCCAACACCTGGCTGGAACAACTATTTGCTGCTGAAAATACTCCTTTGCAATGAACTCTATCCAAGTATAACTCTCATCCTCATCCAATCTTGTTGAATTAATCACACCTGTAATAAATCCAGCAACACCATACCAATCTTCCTTTGCATACCATACATCACAAACAAGATCCTCATGCAAACCATCATTAATATCTTTTAAACTCATATCAAAGACAACATCCCATGATTCATAAGAATTTACCTGTTTGACATCTTCATCTTCGCTTGCATCTTTTATGTCGTCAACAATGCACGTAACTACTTCACTTGCTTGATCTCCAACTAAGGCACTATATTCTTCCTCCATTGTTTTAGTCTTCCAATCACCTTCATCTACTTTTGGCATACAAATCTGGTTATCTTCATGCTCTTCCTCTTCTCTTTCATCTTCTTCAACTTCTGGTTCGCAAATAATTTTCTCTTCATCCGCTTGCTCTTCCACTGGATCATCTTCCTTTTCCACATCCAAAGAATTATCAACATCTCTATTCTGGTGACATGCTCTTCGTTTTCGCAACTCAGCTTCTAATTCATTCACTTGCTTCTGCAAATCAACTAGCAATGATTGTTGATTTCTTGCTCTAAATTTCTCAAGTCGAGGAATCCTTAGAATCCATCCAATCGCAAAAGTCATCTTCTTCTTTCTCTTCTCCATAATCAAGTCTTTAGAAGACAAATCTCATGCAACACAAGAACCTTGTGCAAACTGCCTCACAGTCGGCAATCTATCTACACAATCAAGAACTTCTTGACAAACTTCAACCAACTCAAGGTCCTGGTGCAAACTGCCTCACGTTCGGCGATCTGTCCGCACTCTCAGGAACTCTTGCTCTGATACCACTGATGACGGGCCACACCACCCGTACCAACTCACAACCAAAAATGCAATAATATGAAGACAAGAGAGATGACAAAATGCTTCATAAAACTTCCATTAATACTTGAAATTCATTAGAATATTCTCCAAATGGAAAAAACTCCAAATTCTTACAATATAAGAGAGATTGCTCGCTAAGAGCTTCTACAAGAAATTACATCCGAAGAGCTTCTACTTGAAGAGCTTGTCTTGAAGAGCTTCTATTTCTCCAACTTCCATTATAAGAGCTTCCATTTCTTCAAACTTGATTACAAACGATTATAAGCCTTCCTTAAATAGGCACTTCTAACCCAAGACATGATTTATCCACAACATTCTAGAATCTCCACAACCTTCTACAATATCTACAGCCTTCTAGAATTTCCACCTAAATACAACTAAGCACCACTATGTGGCCCAAATTAGAAAATTACATTTCTTTTGTGGATCACAACAAATATTAAATGCATGATGCCACCTACACACCTCAATTAATGGAATAACAGCTATTTTTATTATTTTTCTATGCATGATGCCACCTACACACCTCAATTAATGGAATAACAGCTATATTTATTATTTTTCTATGCATGATGCCACCTACACACCTCAATTAATGGAATAACAACTATTTTTATTATTTTTCTATGCATGATGCCACCTACACACCTCAATTAATGGAATAACAACTATTTTTATTATTTTTCTATTTACGCCACCTATGCATCTTGAAAATAGAAATTCCTCTTTTCTCCTTTTTCCCTTATTTTATTTTTAAATTATTTTTCCTTCCATTTTCGTCACTTTCTCTCTCCTCCACAAATTTTTTTTTTTTTTTTTTCTCTTTCTTTCTTTCTCTCTTTTTTTTTTTTTTTTTTTTTTTTTTCTAATAATTTAATTTTCCCATGCAAGATGCTCCTGCATCACATATGGAAGCCAAAAATCTATCACTGAGCATCACTGAAGCATATGGAAGCCAAAAATCTATCAAACTACTGATCTAAATAACGTCCATGGAAGAAGAAGGCACAAACTAAGCATGTCTATATGGTAGATTATCCATCTCACCGAAATGCATAGGTAGCCAACCACTGCAATCACCTTGTACATAGGATCAACCACTAAATACATAGTTCACGCTATCGAACCATCAAACCATGGATGCATTAGACCATCAAAATAACCCCCCCTTAATTCAAATGGGGTGAGATGATAGGAAACTAAAAAGGTCGGCCAGAGTCTCCTGTAGACAAACCAAGAACGACGAGAGAGGAAGAGGTACAGACACCTATAAAGACATAGTCACACTGATGCTACATGGGGCTAATGTCATGGAAGGGACACTAACTTGATAAAGGGAAAATTCCTAAAATAGAAAACAACTATCCCCCCATGGTGCTTTATGAAAATAGTGCATGTACAATTGACTCAAAACAACATTCATGATCTCGAGAATGCAAAAGTGGTACTTTATCTTAGTGCGATACATAAAAGCACTTCAAAATGATAGCTACAATGATCAAAACTAAAAACAAGCTGCAACAAAACATAGTATAGCCTAAAACAAAGGAAACCATGCTAGGAAAATGATCCTCGAGCCTAAAACACTCAAGATATCCACCATATAGAAAAAATTGCCAAAAATATGATAGAAAGAGCATGGGCCAAAAAATAAGGAAAATGACTACATTTCTAAAAAGGTGACAACCAACTTTCCAAAAATATAAAGTTTTCAAAAACTAACATGGGATGCAAAGATATGCATGTCGGAGTCAAAAATGTCTCTGTCTCAGAACTAGGTTTCTGGTGCTTCTTTTGGCTCGGAAAAATACCTCCATATGCTCAAGTTATGGCTAAAAAATTGCAAGTAGGTCAAAAAGGACCTAGGAGATGTGCAAGAAAGGATGATGCAATGCTGACATCATCATTTCATGGAATTAAAATTGATAGCTAAATGGCCATCACAACAAAAAAGAACGCCACATGGCACGCCAGGTGGCAAGTCCATGTGGTAGCCACATGCCAATGATGATGTGGCAAGGGTGACATGGCAGGTCTACGTGGCAAGGTACCATGTGGCACCCAGCCCATGTGTAACCCCCGTAGTGGCTGTTGGTGCTACAAACATGCAGAGGGTGGTGCTAAGGTGGAGTCCCTGCTGGTGAAGCAGCAAGGTAGCTACAGAACTAGGTTGAGCAGAGGAGAGGAGAGGTTGCGCCAGTGACAGAGGAAACACCACCAGAGGAGGAGACACTCAGGTGGAGTGCTAGTTGAGGAGGTGGCATGACCTATTTGGGAGGAGCACAGGTGGTGCATGGGTGGCCTTGTAGTGGCTACTAAGTGGTACCACAACAGCACAGCCTAAAATTATTTAAAAAAATTGTTTTTTGATGACATTGTCTGTATGACAATATGGTAGGGGCTTGTAAGCAAATTTTTTTTGCCTCCCGGAGCTGTGTCTCAAAAATTGACAATTTTTATATGAATCCTGACTATAAATGGCCTTCCGGATCTAATGGCAACATCCATTTGGGCTGAACGTACTGTAAAAAAATTTTGTTCCCCCGATTTGAAGAAAAATGCACAAACAAACTAGGGTTCGTGACTTCAAATCATGGCTTCAAAAATCCTTCAACCAAGCAGCAATCGAAAGACTCTGATACCATGTTGGAGTTGATGAAATCCAACTCTAAAGATGCCCAAGATCACCTGCATGCAAAAAATTTTCAAAGAGAAGCCAAGGAAGGAAGAGCATGGAGCAAGGGAAAAACCCTAAATAGACATGAGAGAGCACATATGCAAACACAAGAAAATATGTATTTACAATATGATGAAAAGTGATGTGAAATACAATGAGGGAACATGAATATAAAGAGCTCTAGGAATCTTCTAGAACAAGCTAGAAGATTCTAGGAGATAAGTGTGATAATTAAGCATACATCCACATAAGGTGGAAAGTCCTCGAACAATGTGAGAGGATAAGTATGACTTAGGAGAGGACAAACTCTTGTATTCTCAACAACTTATAACAAACTCCTAGCTACAATTAATAAATAAATGCATTTAACTAAGTAAGCTTAAGTAAATAGAATAAATAAAAAATAAAAAATTATTTACTCTAACATCCACAACACACACCCCATTTTTTAGTTTAAAAATGGGGAGCACCCATTTTTTCTTTTAGGTCATAGGAATCTTCTCTTTAGAATAGAGTGTCTCCTGAGATGCCCCAGAGAGAAGGAGTATAATGGTTTGGGTCTCATAGTCAGGAACAAGTAACATTATCCAAATCTGATGGCAAGAAAATTTAGTCTTTGACATAATCTGGGTAATGTACACCTTGCACACTTACATATTTGTACACATGCACAAGATCAATAGAACAATGCTAGCATCTTTGTAGTCTTTGCACATGCACATTTTGTGCACCATGTGCATCTATGCAAGTGTGCAATGTACACAGCTCCCCCTCTGACCATTTTTTCCATGTGCACTTGCGTACCCTGCACAGATGCACGATGTGCACAAGTGTGTAGAAACAAGCATCTTACATTTTTTTCTAGTTTGCCTACAGTCTTAGGGTTTTTTCCATCCTTTTGAGTCGTTAAGAGTCTTTTAACCTTCTAAACACATGGCTTGCTGACCTCTATTGGGGTAAGTGCAAGAAGTTGCATCTCACTTTTTGGCAAAAAGTGGAATTGTATTTTTCCTAATTTTAAAATTTCTTGTCAATTGATGTCAAAATTTAAGGCATTTAGAAATTGAATGTAAAAAATATTTAGAAAAAAAGCTTATAGTTCTGAGAATCTACTTTTTGAATATGCAATTTATTTGTGTACACATATGATAGATTTTGTTTTTGTTATGGATCTTTAAAAATCACTTCTTAAAAAATGTTTGTTTCAGGACCATACAACACTTATTTATGAATACCATAATTGGACACAAATAAATGGTTTCCTTTTAAAGGAAGTTACCTAACACACCAAAGATTGATAAAATTATTTTTTCTTATTTTTTTATTTTTAAATTTTAATTAGCTATAAAGGTAAATTTTAAAACCTCTCATGTACGGACACCATAATTTTATCAAAATTTCACCTTTTTCAAAAGAAAAATTTAACTTCAAAGAAATTGTATGTAGATTGACGACATATAAATTAATTTAAGAAAAATCGTAAAATAAAAAAGTTATTTCTGAAATAAGGACAATGAGAACTCTAATAGGTTTTTGTTTCTTAAAAAAAAATATCTGGGAGACCCTCTAAAAATTATCGCAAGGCCTGAATTTGTTAGTTCAATGCCTTAGCCAAATCTTGAGAGGTCAAGGCATAGGCTTGGTCTCACCAAGCTTATCTCGAACCAAAGTTCAAGGTGGGAGAAAAAAATCCCACACCATATTGTGAGAAACAACCACCCATTTTTTAAAATTCAAAAAATGAGCACCTGTTTTGAAAAAGTATTTTCAATGTTTAAAACACATTTGAAATCCTAAAAAAATTTAAAAATTGATTTTTTTAAAAATAGGCACTTGTTTAAAAAAAAGAAATGGGTACCCAATTTTTGAAAAATGGGTACCTGTTTAAAAAAAAAAGGTACCTATTTTTTATTTTTAAAAAATGGGTGCCCATTTTTAAACAATTCAAATTTTTTATTTTTTCAAAAATGGGCACCCATTTTTTAAAATAAAAAGTAGGTACCCAATTTTTTTTAAAATGGGTGCCCATTTTTTGAAATTCAGATTGAGCACCCAAGCCTAATATGGGTGCCTAATTGTAGAAGAACATGATCTCAATCTATGGACTTCCACAAAATTGAGACTCATCTTTGTGCACTTACCCATTGGTTTTGAGTAGATTACCATGGCATCCTCATCATCAACAAATGCAATAAAGATTTCACCTAAGTTAGTGACCTTCACTTTCAAAGGAGTCTCAAGAAGTTTGGGTTTGTGAACTTGCATTCATAGATAAAAGATATAGATCTTAGACATGTAAGTCTCAATGAATTCCTCATCTTATGCAACAAACCTCATAAGAGACCTGAGTTCATGTGTGACATGATCCAAAATAGTTTAGTGAACACAACATCCCACTTGACATCATTGCAATCTTCTGAGCTTGTTGTAGCTTTGGCTCAAAATTATGTCCCAGATTTGAGGGTGGTAAAGAACATCATGGGAGAGATTATTTTGGGACATATAACTAGATAACATTGAAAGGGTTCTCCACCTTCCCAATGTTGATCAATTCAACATCGCTCACTACACAATACTTAACTAGTATAGAAAACACAAATAAGAAGTTGATAAGATAGTGCAAGATAAATACTTGATACAAAAAAGCTCCTTAGGGGAAGAAGGTTGGAAAAATTGATATGACTTGAGGATTCAACGAAGACACCTTAGTAGTTTAGATTAAAGAGGCACATGGAGCTCAAGTCCATGCCAATGTTGGACAATAAGGAGGACATAAATCATCAAAAGATAAGAAATAAATGCCTGTAAGTGCTCTTATAAGACCCCATCCGAGCAAAACCCAAAAACCATTTTCAGATCTAGAAACATTTTATTTTGGTGATTTTCTCACCTTGGGAACCTTCCAAGGTCCCCCTTTTTCCCAAGGTGCATAAGATGCACAAATGGGCCTAAATCATCATAAAAATTAGATATATATATATATCTAATTTTTATGATGATTTAGGCCCATTTGTATATATATATATATATATATATATATATATATATATATATATATATATATATATATATATATATATATATATGTTTTCGAGGACCCCATCTGAGAAAAACCCAAAAACCATTTTCAAATCTAGGAACTTTGATTATTTGTTGATTTACTCATCTTGGGGACTTTGCAAGGTCCCCCTTTTTCTTAAGGTGCACAAATGGCCCTAAATAAACAGAAAAATAAGAAAAAAATAATAGAAGTGCTCCAAGACCTCATCTAAGAAAAATCCATAAATTGTTTTCAAATCTAGGAAGTCTAATTTTTTAGTGATTTTTTAAGCTTGGGATCTTGTAAGTCCCAAAGTGCACCATTTAATGAATAAAAATAAGAGCACATGCCTACTTAGCACCTAGTTAGGAGTCTGCTTGTACATAGTTTTTATAAAGTAAGTATTTTTAGCATGTTTATTGCAAGGAAAAATCCCTAGCTCCAAAAATTTCATGAAGGAAAGGGTTTCCTATAGATTTAAGAATGTAATATGTATTCAAGGTTGATGTTTTGATGCAATAGAGTATGATATTGGTGCTCTCATCCTATCTGCAATGTTTCTTACTAGAATGTGTGTTTCCTTTATGAATTTTATGTTCATGAATAGAAATGGAGCCAATAGTCATATTGTGTTTTAATGCTATTGTGATTATTTTATTCTAGTGTTTGTCATATTTAGTAGCATAATTGCTCTATTGTGTTGAGTTGGAGAAAGGATAATTTAGTTGGAACTACAATTGGAACAATTGTTATGTTGTCATTGATGTCAAACCTTATTGGTGAAATAGTCGCTACTTGAGTAGACTACCATATCGAGATGATTGATGAAGAGGATTTGAGAAGAATAGATAACAAGAGGACCTTGTGGAAAGGTTGAGTTATGTGAAATTGAAAAGGGAACTTGATCAG
Source organism: Cupressus sempervirens (assembly GCA_028749045.1). Classification (NCBI taxonomy): domain Eukaryota; kingdom Viridiplantae; phylum Streptophyta; class Pinopsida; order Cupressales; family Cupressaceae; genus Cupressus; species Cupressus sempervirens. Next base: position 13,571,504 of record CM053793.1, on the reverse strand, counting down.
TTGGACTTTGGTAAGATAATGTGTTGTTTAATCATAACACTAAGTGGAGAAGATAGTTCTATTAAAGCCTAGAAGAGTGATGTAAATTGGATTCCTTCTTAAGCCATTTTCTTCTCTAAGGACTCACCTCAGCTTCCGTTCTAGCCTATTAGTGTTCCCCATTATCACCCTAACCTCAAGAGGATTTCTATTTTATCCTCCAATCTTCCCTATCTAGATACACAGATGTTTTTAAAAATTCCATCCATGATGCAAGAGAATCTTGGGTTGACATGTTATGTTGGTCATTTGTGTTCATTTTTCTTGTTGTTTTCGAGTTATAGTCATTGCCAAGTACCAATAATTTTGCAGCATAAACCAAATTAAAATTATCCCATGTTATGTTAACACTCAAGGTAGTGTGTTATCTCATATCACTTTGCAGTGTGTGCCGAGTTCCATAGTGTATGACAAGCTATCCTTCATGTGCTGAGTGATCGTTTATGTGTTGAGTATTCCTGTTGATGTCAAGTGTTAGCATTTTGGATGAGTTTTCTACATTTTTGATGGGAGCCAACTTGTGGGATTAATTTTGATCACAACATTTATTATTAGATCTTGTCTTGGGATGTGTGTATACCGTTGTTGGGTTGACCTTTCTATTTTTTAATGTTTGTAAGCCATTTTGGAAAGTATAAATAGGGTGTTTAGCCTCAGAGTTAGGGCAGAATGAGAAGGTTTGGAAAGTTTGTGGAATATGTGTCTGGTAGGTGCAAATTTGAAGCTAGATCTTGGATCTAAAATATATTTTGTAGCTAGTTGTAACCCATAAGGCCTTATAGTTGGGCATGTATGCTAATTGTTTGATGATTCAATAAAAGAATATTACTCTCTCTCTCTCTCTCTCTCTCTCTCTCTCTCTCTCTCTAGTGATGTTCTCTTTGTGTGTTTGCTTTCATTGTGTTAACTTTCCAAGGTTGCTTAGGATTGTTGGTGTGCCTTTGGCTCTAGTTATTCTTTCCCTCCTTGTGTCAGGTGGTATTAGAGCTTGAGGTTCATCCTTATTGATATCATCCTTATTGATATTAGATTGTGTAGAATTTTTTGGAAATCTGATTGAAAAGCTCATTGTTGAAGATCAAAGGGGGAGATTGTTGCAAAGAAAGAAGATTTTTGTTAAAAAGACCATTTTCAATCATTGTTTTTTCATTGATGTCAAAGCTACTATTTTTAGGAATGATATTTTCTTACAATATCCAAGTACTATCACTTAGTTGATTGATGAAAAGGATTTGATCAACATGATGTAACAAGAGCACCTAAGGGAAAGGTTGAGTTATGATGTTGTAATGAAGTGCAAGGATTAGTTAAGAGAATGGTTAAATGATGTATTGATAACTTACTTAAAGATACAGAGGTTGGTCACACTTAGAAACATTGGAGGAAGAATTTGTAACAAGGTTGACTACAAAGCTTAAACTAAGATCATTAATGGGTGTCGAGCAAGTTAGTTGAAGCTGAGAAAATTCTCAGTTGGAGCCAAGTAACAAGAAATTCTATTATGTGCTAATTGATCTTCAGGTATTGAGTGAAGACGAGGTGTCGAGCATCAAAAAATCTTAGGTGGTGCCAAGTGATCTTTAGGTGTCGAGCATCAGGAAAAATACAATTGATGCTGAGTAACACAGTATATGCTAGGCACCAGTATTTCAATAGTGTTAAGTTGCTACATTATTTCAAATGACGAAGATTTGCCAAATCTGAGCTGACAAAGTGGTCACCTTGAATTTTTAGAATGAGTTAGAAGATAAGGATGATGAGTTGGTGGCACAAAATTCTATGTAAACCATTTTGAGGTGAATTCAAGAGGATTATTCAAGAAGTTTCTAGAGGAAACAAAATATGGGTTAGGTGTAATGAATCCTACCTAATGCATACGAATTGAAATTAAAGAGTGGAAGAATCGAGCGGGAAAAGAACTCCAAGACTTCTATTTAAGGAGTCATAGACCAAGAAGGAAATGTTGATGATACTATTGCTACTAAAGAGCCAAATTTGCAAAGTGGTTAGAAGGGTGTCAAGGAGAAGACATCTAGGAGAAGGAAGAGCATAGAGGCTCTACTTCTACAAGTGGTCATGAAGAGATGATTGTACTAGTACATTGAGCATGGAGACTCAAGGAGACTAAGCTTGAAAGGAGGGTAAGCTATCAGAGTTGTAGTGATTGAAGGCTAGGCAATGGTATGAGTTGAGAAGTGATATGAGATCTGTAAGATAAGTTGTATGTTGTAGTTAGGTCAAAGATTTTCTAATACTCTCTAACAATTGTATTAGATCTAAAAATCCTATGGACTTAGGTTGGTTTAATAGCCTTTTGTAAATCCTTTAATAGGGTGGCATTCCAAGTGAATGTTCTAAAGTCCTCTAACTAGGCCCACTTCTAACAATGTGGTTAAATTCTCTAACAAGGTCACATTTGACAGTGTGTTGTAAGCCTTTAACAAGGCAAGCCTTTCATAGGGCATCACTTCAGAAGAGTGAGAATTGAGTAGTATGTTACTGGTGGTTTTTCCCAAATTGGATTTCCACATAAATCACTGTGTCATGTGTTGATTTCTTATGTGTTATGCTTACATGTTGATTTACATTAACTTGTTGGTTAGAAAAGTTAAAGCTTGGATGAATGAATGATCAAATGGGCTCACTATACTTAGTGAAAAGTTTGAGTAGGACATTTGGACCTTGAATAACCGATTCACCCCCCCTACTCTTAGTTATTCTAAAGGATTTCTAAAAATTGGTATCAAAGCCATCTGCTAATTTTGTTTTAAGGTACTAGAAGCAAGAAGATCAAGATGTCCAAGTGAGAAGTTCCCAAGTTCAACAAAGAAAACTTTATTGCATGGTAGAGTATGATGAAATTGAACCTTAGATCCATAGGTGACTATGTACAAACCTTGATTGGAACAGAACATGCAAATCCAGTAGGACCTCTTACTACAAATGATTTAAATAAAAAGAAGGAGCACAATCATGCAATGTTGGAGATTGCCTTTGCACTTAACTATGCAGAATATGATGACATCAAAGATTGTGACACTACATTCAAGATGTGGAAAGCCTTATCATATATCTATGGAGGAGATAAAAATATCCAGAGAGCAAAGAGAGAAATCCTAAGAGGAAATTTTGATGACATAAAAATGGAGGAAGGTGAAAATGCTACTCAATATGCTGCAAGAATGAAAGAAGTGGTAAGTGCAATAAGAAGTCTAGGTGGTGAATTGGAAGAAGAAATTGTCATTAGCAAATACTTGAGAACTCTACTCCCTATCTATGCTATTAGAGTTTCAGCCATTAAAGAGCTAAAAGGAGGAAAAGGTCAATGATTGACTATGCTAGAACTCGGATGCTGGAGTAAAATGTTGCACTAAAATACTGGAGAGAAGCTGTTAGTACTATAATCTACACACTAAATAGAGTCCAAGTCAAGAAAGGTACAAATGCAACACTTTTTGAGCTATGGTATGGTCACTCACCTAATGTTAAACATTTTAAAGTATTTGGTTGTAAATGCTATATTGTTAAAGATGCTAGAAATGGCAAGTTTGATGCAGAGTGATGAAGGCATATTCCTTGGATACTCCACTAGAAGCAAAGCATATAAGTGTTTAAACACTAACACTAACAAGATTGTGGAGGGTGGAAATGTAAATTTTGATGAGCATGCAGAAGTTCAAGTTGATGATTCTGAGAAATTAGAGGATTATAGAACCTTTGTATACTTCTTTGAAGGAATGACTGTTGAAGACAATGTTGTAAATCAAGTTGGGAATCATCAACAAATTGTAGTATTTGTAGCTTCATAGCCTGTGAATGCTGAGTTGCATTCACAAGCCGAGCTATAGAATGTAGAAAATGTACATTCTAATTCTAAAATAGTATACATGAGAGAAATGATGAAGTGCTAGATGAAGAAGAAAAAAATGACTTTGAAGCTGAAGTATCAAACATGGAAAGAAGGATAGAACTAGGATTAGCCAAGTATGTAAGAAGGCATCACCCTATAGATCAAATCATTGGTGACAAGGATGCCAAACCAATGAGAAGGAATAGACTGAGGAATGAATCATGTCTACTAAGCAAGGTTGAACCTAAAACAGTAAAGGATGCACTACACAATGATGATTGGTATAAAGCCATGGAAGAAGAGATAGATCAGATTGAGAAGAATAAAACATGGACCTTAGTTCCTAGGCTAGTTGATAAGAATGTGATTGGTACCAAATGAGTGTTTAGAAACAAACTTGATAATATTGGTGAGATAACAAGAAATAGGGCTAGACTAGTTTGTAAAATCTATGCACAAGAAGAAGAACTAGATTATGGGGAAACATTTTCCCCTATTGCAAGAATGGAAGGAGTAAGAACATTACTTGAATATGCTGCACACAAAGGTTTCAAAGTGTACCAAATGGATGTGAAGTCTTCTTTTCTAAATGATATACTAGAAGAGGAAGCCTACATAGAAGAACCAGAGGGATTTGTAGATGAGAAGAACAAGAACATGGTCTACAAATTGCAAAAGGCACTTTATGGATTGAAGCAAGCACCAAGAGCATGGTATGAGAGATTGCACAAATAACTTGTGAAGATAAGATTTGAGAGAACATATGAAAAAAATAGCTTGTACATTAAAGCTAAGAAAGATAATGACATTTTGATATCAAAAATATTTGTTGATGATATAATATTTGGAGGAAAAGATGTTCTATGCAAGGATTTTGCTGATCAAATGAAACATGAATTTGAGATGTCAATATTTGGAGAACTCAAATTCTTTGTTGGTTTTCAAGTACATCAATTGAAACATGGCATATTTGTGACCCAATTCAAATACATCAAGGAGATACTCAAGATATTTGGGTTAGAAGACTCAAGACTAGTCAGCACACTAATGGCAACATGCCATAAGCTATTTAAGAATGATGAATCAGCTAAAGTGAATCAAACATTGTATAGATCAATGATTGGAAAGCTACAATATGTTGTACATAGTAGACCAGACATTACATTAGTTTTTAGAATAGTGGCAAGATTTTTTGCAAATCCAAGAGAAAATCACTTAATGACAGTGAAGAGAATACTAAGGTACCTGAAAGGAACTGATGACTTTGGCTTGTACTACAAGAGGAGTGAAAAATTTGAACTAAGAGCTTACACTAATGCAGATTGGGGAGGTAACATTGGTGATAGAAAAAGCAACAATGGTGGAGCACTTTTCTTCGGAAAGAGGTTGATTACATGGACTAGCAAAAAATAAAGTTGTACCTCACAATCCACTACTGAAGCTGAATATGTTGCAACTGCTATACATTGCATTAGTATTGTATAGATCAAACATTTGTTGCAAGGTATGAAGGAAGAGGTAATTGAGCCTATGATACTTTACTGTGATAATATAAGTTCTATTAACATATCAAAGAACCACGTAATGCATGCTAAAACCAAGCACATTGTAATCAAGTATCACTATGTAAGAGAGTTGGTGGAAGATAAACAAGTGAAGATAGAATATGTTAGCTCAAAGGAACAAGTTGCTAACATCTTCACAAAAGCACTACCTAAAGATGATTTTGAGTATCTTAGAGGTAAGTTAGGGGTGATACCCCTAGCCAAGGCTGCTTGAAGAAAAAACAAGAATTCCCTGCATCAAATAAGATGATTGTTGAAGATTTTACACATTAATGTAGAGGATGTTTACTTTAGGATTCATGCCTAAAGTAGCAAAAGTGCTGAAGTTCCAAATTAGTCACAAGCAAGGTGATAGAGGGAGAAATGGAATGAACCTGCATAAGCAACACTTGCATATTAAGATGCAAATGTCTTTGGCATTGTTGTCAAAGAGGGAGAAGTTGGGAGAAACTGATCAACATGAAAAGTTGTGAGAAATTGATTACATGTTGATGATTTGGTAATCAAATGAAGCTAGATGGAGAAGTTGATAGAAATAATCAAGGTTGATCAGAATAGTAGAAGATGAACAATACAAAGGGAAGAGAAACAAAGAACAAGGGTACAATAGCTAAGAGGGAGAAGAAAAAATGAAGCAATCAGAATACTAAAAGGAGATGTGAGAACTAATGGTAATACAAGTACTTTTTGGCATTTGACTTACTATTCTAACCTAGTTAACATATCGTTGAATAGTTTAGTCTGATGTTTGATCAGTTTGGTTTGCCATCAATGCCAAAGAGGGAGATTGTTGGAATTCTGATTGAAAAGCTTATTGTTGAAGATCAAAGAGGGAGATTGTTGCAAAGAAAGAAGATTGTCGTTAAAAAGACTAATTTCAATCATTGTTTTGTCATTGATGTCAAACCTGCTATTTGTAGGAATTATATTTTCTTATAAGATCCAAGTACTATCACTTAGTTGATTGATGAAGAGGATTTGATCAACAAGATGTAACAAGAGAACCTAAGGGAAAGGTTGAGTTATGATGTTCTAATGAAGTGCAAGGATTAGTTAGGAGAATGGTTAAATGATGTATTGATAACTTACTAAAAGATACAGAGGTTGGTCACACTCAGAAACATTGGAGGAAGAAGTTGTAACAAGGCTGACTGCAAAGCTTAAACTAAGATCATTAGTGGATTCCAAGCAAGTTAGTTGAAGCTGAGAAAATTCTTAGTTGGAGTCAAGTAATAGGAAATTCTAGTGTGTGCCAAGTGAAGATCAAGTGCCAAGCATTAGAAAATCTTAGTTGGTGCCAAGTGAACTTTAGGTGTCAAGCATCAAGAAAAATATAGTTAGTGTTAAGAATTGAGTAGCATGTAACTGGTGGTTTTTTTCAAATTGAGTTTCCACATAAATCACTATGTCATGTGTTGATTTATAATGTGTTATGCTTGCATGTTGATTTACAATAACCTGGTAGTAAGAAAAGTTAAAGCTTGGATGAATACATGATTGAATGGGCTCACTATACTTAGTGAAAAGTTTGAGTAGGACATTTGGACCTTGAATAAATGATTCTCCCCCCTCTTAGTTATTCTAAAGGATTTCTAATAGAACCCTAATTTGGATTTGGTTGTAGGGTTATAGATATATGGATTTGACCTATAACTTGCAGAGGGTTATGATCTTGCATGAAACTAATTTGTAAAGATGGTTCGTGGTAGAGGAAATATTGATAATTCTGTATTGGATACATTGAGACAAATTGCAGCTAGAGTAGATGTTGTGCAGATATCCCAAAGGAGAGGAGCACTTCTTGAGAATGTGACTGATGATGAAGCAGTAGCACCAAACCCTAATTTAGAACCTGAAGAAGATCAAGATGAGGAAAGATTCTTGAGAGTATTATCTAGGGCATATTTGAAGCCTGATGTAGAAGTTATTCCTTATAATGGAAAATTAGACACCAATGCTATGTTGGATTGGATCTCTGATATGGAGAAATTATTTGAGTATGAAAACACTCTTGATAATGGGAAGGTGAAACTTGTAGTTACTAGGTTGAAAGGTCATGCTTCACTATTGTGGGATCATTTGGAAACTGATAGAAAAAGGAGAGGACATGAAAAGATTAGAACTTGGGTGAAGATGGTGAACAAGACAAATTCCTTCTTATTTATTACCAAGTTAGCTTATTGAGAAAGATGCAAAATTTAAGACAAAGATACATGAGTGTGAAAGAGTATATTGAGGAATTCTATAGATTGGACATCAGATATGGACATGTGAATGATGATGTTAAGAAAATTGTAAGATATCTAAATGGATTGAGATCTAGAACTCAAGATGAGATAAGTTTTGTGAAATTGGAAAGTGTGGAAGAAGCATATCAATATGCCTTGAAAGCTAAGGAGATCTTGACAAAGAAGCATGAACAAATACAAAGAGGTAGATGTGGTAGATTCCAGAGAGGCAGAGATAGATCTTATCATGAAGGTGGCAGATCTGATAGTTCTATGCAAGATAAAGGAAAATCTAAATGGAAGAATGATGACAAAGACAAGACTGAGTGGAAAGGTGGTAGTTCATACCAAGGAGGTACTGGTTCTTATCGAGGAAGAGGTAATTCTTATTCTAGAGGTGGTTTTTGTGGTAATTGTTTTACATGTGGTAAAGAATGGCATAGATCTTTTGAATGTAGATCCTCTAAAAGTGGTCAAGGTAATAGAAATGTTGTCATTCAAGAAGACATTGATAGTTCACCAAGTGGACCCGAGGCTAGAGAAAATCTAATAGTGAGAAGTGTATATAAGCAATGTTAGTATGCTAATAGAAACCAAGCTTCTATAAACTAAACAAAATTCATAAACTTCAAGATAGACTAAGATGAGCTCTCAATTGAGAATATGAGCCATTAATGGACTCTCTCAATAAGAAGCTCTCTTGTTGAGTAGCTTTATCTAAATGAATAGGATGTATGCTCAATATGCTTCCAAAGGCTTCAATGGATGATTGTGGATTTTTGGTGTGGATAGATGGCTTTAGTATGTATTTGGCTCTCAAAATAGCATTATAACTTTACTTCATGGATTGTGTTATTTTGAAAAGGGGAAGGATCCAATTTATAGGCAAGAGGCTTGAGGGATTGAGGGCTAAGATGCAAGGATGAGAAAAAGCTCATGGAGGGCTTAGATTGCATGAGAGGAGAGCACATGGATTGTGCTTCCTTATAGCCAATCAAGGAGTGAAACATGTCACATGGTGAGAGGATGGAGGAAAGGGGAAGTATGAGTCAACAAAGGAGGCTCAAGGGATAAAATCTTCATAAAGACCCTCATAATGACTTGTAAGAGCAATAAAAGGGCTTGTACGAGTCATTTATGACCTAGTGGACTTCATAAAGTTTTATGGTTGAGATATTTTGAGGGTGATGAGAGCAATTTTGACTTGGACTTGATTAGGAAGGTTTTAGGCTTGTTTAGGCTTGTGCAAATGATTAGAGGATGGATTAGGATGGTTTAGGATTAGCTTAGGGATAGGCAAGTGGATGGCATTTAATGAGGGTGGGTGAAGGAGGAGATATTTGTTAACTTTGGCTTGGGTTAGTAAGTCTTAACCCATGTTTAGAGAATGTGACATGGCTAGGAGGGGATTAGGATTAGGTTTAAAGACATCTTCTAGAAGAGTCTAGACTTTGGATGAGGATAAAGACTTTCTAGAATAGTCTAGAATTTCCTAGGATGAGGATGAAGACTTTCTAGAAGAGTCTAGAACTTCTTAGGATGAGGATAAATTAGATTTTTAAGAAATAAATAAAGTTTTATTTATTTCAAGGGTTTGGGTTGAGGAGATATTTATTAAAACTTTTTTAATAAACATGAGGATTAATATTTAATTTTAATTAAATATTTTGAGTTGGGGTTAGGGGTAGGAAATGATGAGATTAGCCTTTAATCAAAATTAAAGAAGGATTAGAAGATTTTGGAAGAGGTTATTGGTCATAAGGAAATTGGCCAAGTTTTGGGCAAAAAATTTTTTTTTATTTATTTTAGGATTTTTGGTCAATTTATTAATTAAATAATTAATAAATAAGGAAATAATGTTTAAATAAGATTTAAACATTTTTGGGAGGGATTCCTTAATTAAATATTTTTAATTAAGATAAATGGATTTAATGGCATAAAAATAAATAAATTAATTAATAAATGATGATGTCATCAGGACTTTTTCAAAAAATAAAAATACTTTATTTTCTAAAGGTTTTTAGGTGTCTACATTTTGCCCCTCTTTGATGTGATGCCGCAAGTGGCATGGCATCAAAGATAAGAAAATAAGATGCCCAAGGCTAGAGCAGAAGAGGAGAGAATGGACTGTGAGATGCCCCCTCAAGAAGGTAGCGAGGAGAGAAAGTGAGGCTCGATGGCTTCTTGAAAAGTACAAGAATCCGAGATGAGCAAGGAGACTCAGATTGGCAAAGAGAAGGGGCTGAATTAGCTCAAACTCTCACTATGGGAGAATGATAAAGGAGAATCAGATGCACAAGAGGAAGCAAGCTTAAGACCTTAGGGATTGCAGAGGATGAAGGAGTGGAGTGCTATAAAAAAGAATCTAGGATAGGGAGATGGGTGATGGGATGATAAAGCTGATGCAATAGGATTTCAAAGAGTCAGATTGGTGGAAGATGGGTTTCGGAGATCCCTAGGACTAGGATTGTGGATCTCGAAAGATGAGGCTTGGTGGATTGATTTGATTGGTGGATCCCTAAGACTAGGATTGTGGATCCCTAAAGCTAAGTGTGAGGAGTGATTCAAAGAGATACTGATGCATAAGCTGGGGTAGGAGCGACAAATGTAGGATATGGATGGGGGATAATGGAGATGAAGGGAATCCATTGAATCTTTTTGAGCGGGGGGATACTTCAAAGAGAAGTACCACCATGTAGTTGAGCACTAGATTTGCTATAGGACTGTTGGTTAATTGCCAGGGTTACCAAGAACATCAAGGCTTTTTTACCAACCGTCCAGAGGACTGACAAACTGACTCAAAAAAAACACACAAGGATTGCCCCAATATTACACATGAATCCCAGAGGAAGCAGCGTGGAAACGACACTAGGTAACCCACAAGCAGAAAAAGAAAACAAGCAAAAGACCTGATCAAGACCTTACGCTCTAATTGCCCCATTCACAGCATACCATGATATGGAAGATCGTGGCAACCTTGAGGAGGGAACAAGGAGATTGCTTAGAAAAGATATTTCAAGACCCAAAAGGGAAGATCCCAAATCAAAATAAAGCAAAAATCCAAAAGAGAACTGTTTGCCAACATGGGTAGGACAAGGTACTAACGGACCAAGATCAGACATGAGGAAAGCTATATCCTGCAAGGACCTATCGGAGAGCACCGAAGCTGGTGGATTTGGATGAGTGATGTGTCTGGCAAGCTAAACTAAGAAAGATAACACTTTGGTGACAGGAAATCTAGCTAAAGGATGCATTGGAATATCTAACCAAAGTGTGTGATGTGTGCAAGATGTTGACCAAGGACGAACTGACACGAACGCTGGATAGATACAATGGTACTAAGCTAAAGAGGATGTACAAGCTGATGGACCAAGATATGTTACAAATGTACAAATTTTTTCATGTTTTGGTTTTTGTGAGATGGAAATGTTTGTGAAGGATGGGATGTCTATAATAGGTGATAGGTGGATAGGTAGATGGTTTGCGAAAAGATTAAGTGAAAATGGGGTTTTGTGTGTGCACGTGATAGTATACAAGCTAGGATACAAGATTATTTATAGGCTGGAATATGGTACAAACCTTGGACAAGATTCGGATAGACAAGGTATGGTGCAAGATTTACAAGGTATAATACAAGCTTTGGTACAAGATTTACAAGCTGTACAGGAGGTATTTACAAGCTTCATCAGATTTTGAATATTTGGTTGGAACACCAAGGGAACAAGCAAGTGTGTCTTATGGGATGGTGGGTAAATGGATGAGGGATAGGATAGTGATAGATAATGGATTAGTCTTTAGTACACAAGGTGCCTGAATTACCAGGTTTTCACCAAGGTACCTATCCAAGGTGCTTGAATTGCCAAGTTTTCACCATTGGATGCTTATTTCTCTTTACTATTTTTTTCTTTTGTATTTTTCAAAAGCCTGGTATACCAAGGATCTTGAAGCATAGAACTTCTTGAGATGAATGATGTTAGTAGGATCATTCAAGAGTTCTCCTTCTGGTGTAGATAGCTGATAAGCTCCAGAGCCAAAGGAAGCAGTGACAACATAAGGACCAAGCCATGTAGGTTCAAACTTGCCTTTCTTTTCTCGATCTACTTGGACTTTCATGTTTTCTTTGAGGACCATGTCACCTGGCTGAAAGTGTCATGGAAGCACCTTCTTGTTGAAATTTCTTTTGAGACGAGTTTGATAGACTATGAGATGATCATAGGCTTGTTGCTGCTTCTCGTCTAAGAGATCTAGCTGGGTGAGTCGAGCTACTCTATATTCTTCATCTGATATTTGCCCTTGCAAAGATATGCGCAAGGAGGGAATTTCAACCTCTATAGGTAGTACCGCTTTGGCACCATAGACAAGGGAGTATGGAGTTGTTCCTGTGGATGTACGAAAGGAAGTTTGATAGGGACATACGGCTGGATTTATTTGTAGGTGCCAATCACGGCTAGAATCATTGACAACTTTCTTTAGAATTTTGAGTAGGGTTTTGTTAGTTGCCTCTGCCTGGCCATTACCTTGTGGGAAATATGGGCTAGAAAAGCGGTGATGGATGTGGAGGGAAGTGCATAATTCTTCCATGTTAAGATTTTCAAAGTTACCTCCGTGGTCGGTGAAGATGGTGGATGGAATGCCGAAGCGGCAAACAATGTGGTACAAGATGAACTTGGAGACCTGAACTCCTGTAGCTGAGACTAGGGGGACTGCTTCCACCCATTTACTGAAATAGTCTGTAGCTGTTATTATCCATTTATGTCCATCAGATGAGAGGGGTGTGATAGTTCCAACTAGATCAAGGCCCCAACAAGCGAAAGGCCAAGGTGGTGCAATAGGCTGTAGATCCTGTGCCGGAGTGTGCACAAGATTTGCATGCTGCTGACATGGGAGACACTTTCTGACAAAGTCACAGGAGTCTACTTCAATGGTAGGCCAATAGTAGCCTGCTCTAAGGATTTGTCGCACTAGGACAATACCACTCATGTGGGCACCGCAAAGTCTAGAGTGTACTTCCTTTAACACCATCACGGCCTCATTTTGGTCTAAACATTGAGAGAGAGTATCATGATAACCCTGACGATATAGGGTATTGGCTATGATAACATAGCGAGATGATTTTTGGATGAGGTTCTGGCGTTGGGTACGTGTGAGGTGAGGGGATATGATACCATCATTAAGGTAAGCGTGAATATCATGGTACCAAGGGGATTGGGGACCAACCAAGATACAAACACGGTTTGAATCCTCATTCGCATAGGTGAGTGTGAGGAGCTGCTCCACTAAAAACTCATACTATATAGCTACTTGGGGAATTTCCAAGAGTGAGCCTATAGTAGCCATAGCATCTGCTGCTTTGTTCTGTATTCGAGGCACTTGTGTAAACTGAAGCTTTGTAAAATGTTGGGTTAGCTGATCAACCAGCTCTTTGTAGGGTAATAGCTTTTCATCTTTGGTTTGATATTCATTTAGGGCTTTCTTGATGATGAGCTAAGAATCGCCAAAGATTTGTAGCTCAACAATGTTCCATTCTGCAGCTATCTTTAATCCTGCTATGAGGGCCTCATATTCAGCTATATTGTTGGTGCTAGGGAATTGTAGCTTGAAGGCTTTTGGAATGTAATCTCCTTGAGGTGTGACCAACAATATTCCTACCCTTGATCCATGAGATGTGTATGAGCCATCAAAATAAAGTTTCCATGGGGGTTGTTCTTCAATTAGACAGATATGCTCATCTGGAAATTCTGTGATCAATGGATAAGCATCTATTAGAGGTGCATCAGCTAGGTGATCTGCTATAGCTTGCCCTTTGATTGCCTTTCTATCCACATACTAGATGTCAAATTTACTAAGGAGCATAACCCATTTGGCCAAACGGCCTATAAGTGCTGTTCTAGAGAGCATATACTTGAGAGGGTCAATCTTGGAGACTAGTTGGATGGTATGACTTAGCATGTAATGGCGAAGCTTTTGAGTTGAGAAAACAACTGCCAAACAAGCTTTTTCCATAGGAGTGTAATTGAGTTCATAACCAACTAGGGTTCTACTAATGTAGTAGATGGCTCTTTCTTTGTTGTACTCATCAAGCTGTGGTAGAAGTGCCCCTAGAGTAGTAGGTGTTGCTGATATGTACAAAATTAGGGGACAACCAGGAACTGGTGGAACCAAGATAGGGGGATTGATGAGATACTGCTTGAGATGGTCGAAGCTGTGCTGACATAAAGGATCCCACTTGAAGTTCTCATCCTTCTTCAGTAAATGTGAAAATGGTGTACACTTATCTGCAAGCTGGGAGATGAAGTGCCGAACAGATTGGAGCTTTCCTTGAAGAGAGCGAAGCTGTCGCAGTGTCTGGGGAGGAGGCATGTCTAAGATAGCCTTGACCTTCTTGGGGTCGATATCTATACCTCATTTAGAAACTATGAAACCTAGAAGCTTTCCAGATGTGACCCCAAAGACACATTTCTTGGGATTCAGCATGAGATGATATTTGGCTAACCTATCAAAGACTTTCTCCAGGTCAGCAAGATGATCCATGAAGGTATGAGACTTGACCAAGATATCATCCACATAATCCTCCAAAATGTTATGGATGAGATCATGAAAAATGGCTGTCATAGCTCTTTGATAGGTAGCCCCAGCATTCTTTAGGCCAAAAGGCATCATGTTGTAGCAAAAGGTTCCCCAAGGGGTAGTGAATGCTGTCTTATGCTAATCCTATTCTGCAATCTTGATTTGATTATACCCAGAAAATCCATCCATGAGGGACAAAATTTCATGTCCAACTGTAAGATCTACAATCATATCTATGTTGGGCAAGGGAAAATCATCTTTTGGACAAGCTTTGTTAAGATCTCTAAAATTAGTGCAGATTCTGATGTCACTGGAAGGTTTAGTGACAAGGACCATGTTGGAGATCCACTCTGAGTAGTCGATAGGTCGGATAACCTTAGCAGCTAACATTCTTTCTAATTCAACTTTGACCAATAATGCCACCTTGGGGTGCATTTTTCTAAGCTTTTGTCTGACGGGCTTGATCTTCGAATCAACTGCAAGATGATGAACTACAAGCTTTGGATCATGTCCTGGCATGTCCTGATATGACCATGCAAATCAGCCAATGTTCTCTCTTAAGACCTCAAAGAGGAGGTCAGCTTGGTCTTGTGATAGGGATGCAGCAATGTGAACAAGTCTGGGGATCTCTGATGAACCAATGTTGACTTCTCAAGTATCCTCAATTAGAATAGAAGACACCTCTGGTCGATTATCTTGAGGAGGCAATGCTAAATCCTCATGTTCTTCTGGATTTTCTTGCTGAGGGGTTCTCTTCGTTGCCTTAGCTAGTCTTAGATTCACCTTAGTTCCAATTTTGGGTGTATCGGAACTAGGTTGGGGATTTTCTCCAAAATACCCCTTGGGATCTAGCTTGTAGATATAGGTAGAATCTGGCTTTTTTTTCTTGTGAGGAGTTTCAGCTCCCATGAATCTTAGAAGTGCCTCCTCTGATGTGAACTCATCGATGTGTATGACACTTGGTTGGTCCCAATCTATGAGTTGTGGATGGGCGAGTGGTAGGTCAATGAGGTGGATGTATAGTTCTTGGAGAACAGAGTCTTCGAGGGAGATTTGGTCTAGGATATAATCGTAGGCTCTCTTTTCAACTTCCTCAAGAATGTCTTCGATTTTGACAAGGTTGCGGTGAATGTTTAAAAAAGCGTGACCGTTCTCATTGGTGCCCCCAATTGTGGGTATGCCAAAGCCAAGACCTGACTTCGATTCCCACTTGTGTGCGTTGATGGGGCACTGCATGCCTCTTTCTTCTGGTCCTAGACCACCACCTTGATAGTTCCATTTGTCAGTGATGAGCTTATGTTCTTGGGGATACTTTTGGCTGAAGTGATCAAGGCGTGCTTGATTTCTTTGAGGTGCATCCTTATGTAACCATTTGTTGATATCTGGAGTGAGCTCCTCATGAAGAGGGATTTTTGAGGACACAAAGGTTGTTGGGCCAAACTGTTTGTATCGAGGAGGTGGAACCTCCTTAGCTTTGTGATATGTTGGTCGTCCATGGGCATGTGGATCAAGTGGGAGTGCCCCGACAGCAAATGCATCTGACAGACTATACTCTCCACAACCTTTGTTATTGATCTTCACGGTAGACAGGGTAGAGGCGAGGATGGTTTCTGGGTCATTATAAGTGTGGGATGAGCTGGCGATGGATGTGCCGATATCAATTCCAGGGCAATGGTTTTTATATGAAGCTTCAACCACATTGCAGTAAGCAAAGGGTTCTGGATCGGCATGGATGGTTACCTCAGTGCCTTGATGTGGAAATTTGATGCACTGATGGTAAGTGGATGGAACGGTTTTCATGGCATGAATCCATGGGTGACCAAGGAGGATGTTAAATGGTAGGTTTAGATCAATAACATGGCAGAGTCTCTCTTGGATGACTGGCCCAACCTTGATTGGCAGCAAAATAGTTCCTTCTATGGTTCTTTCCAAGTTGTCATAAGCTTTGATGGTGATAACCTCACTGATGATATCTGCCTCAGTATACCCAGCTTGTTTTATGAATTTTAGGGTGCAAATATTCAAGGCTGATCCATTATCTATCATTACTCTTTTTACAGCAAAGTTGGATACCATGATGGCTATGCGAAGAAGAAGGGTGTGATCTGGCTCAACCATGGGTATATCGGTGGGTTTGAACGAAAGGGCACATGAGGATGAGAGGTGTCCAACAAGATTATGAAAATTAGTAGCATTAATATTAGAAGGGACACGAGATTCTATGAGAGCACTATCAAGGATGTTCTTGTACACAGGACTAGTGCGAAGAAGGTCTAAAATGGAGATTTGGGCTGGCATGTTCCCAAGGTGTTCCAAGATATTGTACTGGCTTTTTGATGGAGCTGATGGTGTTGGTGTAATAGGTGGGCCTGTGATGTTAAATTGTGCTCTTTGAGTGGTGACTGCACACTCATTGTTTGGTCCTTGGATATTGATAACATTGACGAAAGGCTCTTTCTCGGATATACAACCTATAAGGCTACCATAGTCTATATAGGATGAAGTGTGGTCATTGTTCTTCCCATGCTATTGGTTTGGCTGACGGTTGTTGGTGTTGTTGTTGTTGGTTTGGATAGGTGCTTTTCTAGGATTTTGGTTGTGGTGTGGAGGAAAAGCATTTTGATAGATCTATAAGCTTGCATTGGGAGAGGTTTGGGCACCAACAGTGATTTCCTTCCGATCAATGAGGTCCTGCACATAGTCTTTCAGTTTCATGCATCTGAGGGTAGTGTGACCTTTTACCCTATGAAATTTGCAGTACTCATTATCTTTGTACCATGCAGCTTTGGATTGGCTTGGGTCAATTTGCTAGGTAGGAGGAAATTTGATGAGGTTTTCTTTGACTAATTTCTCAAAAATGACATCCAATGGCTCACCAAGGGGTGTATAGTTTCTAGGTGTAGGTTGGAATCTAGGCTTTTGTCTTGTAGCTACATTGATGGCATTAGCTTGATTGCTAGACCCTTGGAAGTTGGGTCTTGGATTGTGGTTTTGATAGCTTTGGTTATTCTGTTGTTGGTAGTTGATAGCTTGTTGATTTTTTGGTTGATATGGTGGGTTGGACTGGTTGTGAGAAGGACCAACAATATTCACATGTCTGGTCAGTGACGCCATCTGTTGCAACGTGCTTATTTTTGTTCCAATACCTAGACTTGTCATTGGAATATGATTGATTTTGGTTGGCTTCCTTGTAAAGCTTGACCACACCATCTTTAATGAGTCCTTGCTCAAGGATCATTCCTTTCTCTTTGATATCTTTGTAGGTTTGCAAACAGTTCATGGTCATGTGGTGAGCCAAGCTAGGATGGGCATTATCAATAAAAATTTTCACAACATGGCATTCTGGCAAGGTGCAGGATATGCGGGTGGTAAGGGTTTGCCATCTTTGTAGGTATTCAGCAAGGCTTTCTCCACCTTTTTGCTTGGTGTGGACAAGATCAACTATTGATAGCTCTGTTTCAACAAGATGGGCATATTGGGCTACAAATGCCTCAGATAATTCAGCAAAGTTTTTAATTGTGCCATAGGGGATTCTATAAAACCATTCAAGAGCTAATCCAGCTAAGCTTTTGGGAAAAAGGCACAAGAGGAAGACATCATTGTATGCTACGTCCTGGCAGTGCATGTAAAATTCTTTGATATGTGTGACAGGGTCTCCTTTTCCTCTGAATTTGTCAAATTTGGGTACCTCAAAGTGTTCGGGAAATGGTGTCATTGTAATGGCTCTGTCAAATGGGTAAGGACACACATTCTCAAACTTGAATGTCTTCGAATCATTCCCTTCTTGGATGGCTTTCAGAGCTATCTTCATTTGCTCCCATTCTGAATTGATAGGTGATGGCTGGGGTGCCCCCAATGTAGGAGTGCCTTGAGGTAGGTATGTGTTGGATGGGGCCACTGAATATGGATGGCTATTGCGGATTTTCTGATAGGGATTGTACATTGTTTGGGCAGCTACATGGTGGATGACAGGTTGCTGAGGGGGAGGTGGCACATATTGTTGCATGTGCTGCGAGGCTTGCTGTTGATATGGGATTTGAGGTTGGGATTGAGGAACATAAGCTGGCTGTGGGATAAATGGATTGCTTTGTGGAGGTAAGGTATAAGATAGTTGAGAGGCTTGGGGAAAGGATCGGGGGGCTTGTGGGGTTTGACCAATATATGTGGGTTGTGCCCCCATTTGGGATGGTATCTGCAAATAATTGGTGGTTGGCTGGGGTAGTGGATTACCTCCTAGAAGTGGCATTGAAAAGTAGTTGGTAATTGGAGGTAATGGATTAGTTGGTGGTGGAGGTGGTGGGAATTGAAAGCTTGGGAATGTAACTGATGGGGTTTGATAGCTTTGTGGTTGGATTTGGAAGCTTGGTAGAGTGGTGGCAGGGGCTGGGGTCACTTGGGAGTTTGGTAGAAAATTGGCAGTAGCTTGTGGGATTTGATAGCTTTGTGGAGTGAGGGTAGTAGCTTGTAGATTTGTGGCTAATGGTATTGAGCTCCCAAGACCTAATGGAAATGATGGGATTGTGCTTTGGGCTGCAGTGAACAAGCTGGGAGTGATGAAAGGTTGATTACTTGGCCCCATGGGTGGCATCCCTGTTGTATATTACTGAGGTTGGCCAAAGATGCTAGCATTGATTTGGGATATGGGTGGATTTGGAAGGATAGATTGGGGAGCAGCAGCAACAATAGTGAAGGGGGTGAATGGTGAGCTATTTTGGGTAAAGGGGGTTTGGAGTGGAGAGGTATGAACCAAGGATGGAGTGGTGGTGGATGGGTTGGCTTGCGGCATGGAGATTTCAACTTGGGTGGATGATGGTATGTTTGGGTCTGTTGGATCATATGGATTGGCTGGAGGCTCTTCTTTTGGCATATATTGAGGATAATTTGGATCATAAGAGCCTATGGGTGGTGGTAGCTACCCAAACAATGGGTGAGATGGATCTGATAATGGAGGGGGTCTTCCAAAGTCAAAGGTTCCTACATTTTCCCTTCGAAAATTAGCCATGATTGTCTCTTTGTTCTTGTCTATAATGGCATTTACCAATACTGCATTTCTTGGTTGGTTCATGAAAGCTTCAATGTCAGTACATGATGGCATAGCTTTCTCTGGGCTAAAGGATGGCTGAGTGCTCAAGGGGGGTGAGGTTGTTCGATCCAAATGATAGGGCTCCATTGTTCCTTTCTTCTTGGCTAAGCAAGTGACGGGTGGCATGAAAAATGCTCCTAGGGATGAGATGCAATAATGCTGATGGATGCAAAAGGGGGAAGGCTTCTCTATGCAAATGATTTCCTAGGTTAAGGCAAAGCTATATGAAAAAACCTAAGGAGGATTGGGTTGGAGATTCTAACTTCAAAGATATGTTGCCAAAACACGAAAGGTCTGCTTTCCTATGTGCAAGCTTGGTGGTGATTGTGTCAACTTAAGGATAGACTGGTGATCCTTTAGGAAGAACACGAGATTGACCACTTGTGGATCCCAACCTTTAGCTCAAGGTAATGAGGGATAACAAGTGACAAAGCTAGATTACCCTAGACAAAGCTCTGTCAAAGGGATAACCTTGGTGAGATTGATGGATTTGGAAGATTTTAGGAGTGGCAAACTTTTGACAAAAGTGACAACAATTTTGAAGGCTT
This sequence comes from Cupressus sempervirens, assembly GCA_028749045.1. NCBI lineage: Eukaryota > Viridiplantae > Streptophyta > Pinopsida > Cupressales > Cupressaceae > Cupressus > Cupressus sempervirens. The sequence goes on along the minus strand of CM053793.1, from coordinate 13,551,624 downwards.
GGATGTGAGGTTTTGATTGCTGGCTAGATGGTTTGATTCTAAATGAGATGGATGAGCTAATAATGCTTAAGGGGATAACCTAAGATGGCTGGCTTTTCTACAAAGATGACTCTAAAGTGAAGCTAATCCAAGAAGATGTGGAGAAACAAGGGTGTCTAATCATAGAAATCATGCCTAGTTGGTAAGGCATAAGTAGGATTAACTCCTAGATGTTCGCTAAATTTGATGGTGCGCTCTAACGAGGCCTCTTGAAGTGCTTCGTCGGTAGCTTTGTCCTCTGCTTTGTGGAGTTTGGCAATTCGTGGGCTTGGTGTTATTTCTTTTCTCTTGGCTGAAAGTTCTTGGTATGCTAGAGATGGTTTGAGTTTAACTTTGTGGAACTTCTGTTTGGGTTTGGGTTGCTCTGACATCAATTTTTGAATCTTCTTGGCTTTGAGAGATCTTGGTTGTTTTGCTTCAACTCGTTCAACTTCTAGAATAGGCAGTGACTACGCTAAGTATGCCCTAAGCTAGGATTGACCAAGTTTGGCAAACATTCATTCAACAAATAAAAGATCAAGCAATAGATAGAAACAACCAGATAGAAGTTTTTGATTCTCAGAAAGTGATACTTGCGCCAAGGAGTGTGTATGTTCTACAAATGTTTTGATTAGTCACCTCAAACACATTAACATCCTAGATGGTTGTCTACAAGGTTGACAGTTGGTTTAGCTAAGGAGTCCTCGATATACCCAAGGTACGTGAGGTCCAAATCCGTAGATGAGATGAAAAAGATGTCACACAGCCGAGAGGAGCGGTAACCCACTTCTCCTTTTTCACTTCTCAAGGGTATAAAGTTCCTTGAGGCTTAGCCTAAGTGACAAAATCTTGATCCCAAGAGAGGTGTCTTTCGATTCACCTCCCAATTCTTATACTCCGCCAGAACACTAGAGTTGAGGTCATCCAAGGGGTGATGAAATCCCCAAGCAGGCCTCCTAAAAAGAAACAAGGTTTTGGATCCTAATCTTATGCACCCAAGATGGCCTCGAAAGACGGCAAGGGGAGAGAAGACTTGGATGACCTTGGGCTAAAAAACACGCTTGTTCTTTTACCAACTGACTCTTATGTGTGCTAATCTAGACTTTGCAAGCACTCATGTTTAAGAGACAATGTTCAATTCCAACTTGAAGTGCCAACAAAAGTAAATCAATCAAAGAATGCAAACAATAAGAAGAGTTAGGGTCAACAAAAGCAAACTCACATGCCCAGAGGCCCTCCACATCAAGTATCGATTAATTTTCTTTAAGGCATTCAAGATTGAGTGTGAGTTTGTTTTAAGCCCAAAACAAAAGTGCGTGAGATTCAATTTCAAGCGCGCGCCTGGAGGCTCTCCACATCAGTTGTTGTTCAATTTTAGTGCCCAAACTTGAAGTGTGATCGATTTAATCTAGAGTTTTGATCATTTAAGAATTTTGATAAAGTTAAAGCAATCATTCAAAGACCAAGTGAGTGAGTTAGATTGTGGAACATTTAACACCTTTTTCAAGTAGACCCATCCCCATAAATGGCGTTGAGATTGCAACCAATGGTTAATACTTGATGGGTGATTAGAAAAGAGGTGAGTCCAAGGAACTACTCAAATTGATTTTTGCAAATTTGTATTTTAACTTAACAAGGTTTCTTAAATGTCCAAAAATCAAACTTTACCTAGATTGCATGTGGAAAAGAGATTTGTTTTGTTCAATTTTTAGAAGCTCCAAATGAAGTGTTTGATATTGCAATGGTTAATTGATCCTTATAATTCAAGATTGGATTTGTTGTTTTAATCATGCATTCAAGGAAAATTTGATTTTAATCCATGGCATTCAAGAGTGATTTTAGCAACATGCATTCAAAGAAAAGTGGTTAAACATTCAAGTGTTTTCTTTTGAGCATTCAAGATTGAGATTTTGTGTGTTGTTTTAAGAACTTTGAAGTGCTTTGTTTTAACCTTAGATCATTCAAGATTGTTTTGGACTCAAAAGTGAAAATGACTCTTTGGACTTTGGTTTTCATTCAAGATTTTGTGTTCTAGTTTGCATATTTCAAGCCCAAAAATGATATTCCTAGATTGTTTTGATGCATGAAAATCCTAAGAAACATTCAAGATTTTGCAATAAGACATTTGTTTGGAACAAATAACAAAGCTTTTAGGACAATTTTTGGCAACCATTTAGGACTCTTAGTTTTCATGAGATTTTTTAAAAGAACTTCAGTGTGCACTTAGTGTTGATTTTGAACCTTTTGAAATGGAAACTTGAAGTTCTTTTTAAATTCCCAAAAATGAAGTGTTCCTAATTTTGCATGAATGCATCTAAAACTTTGATGTTGCAAGGATGCAAATGATTAGATTTGTTTAGTTTCACTTGTTAAAAAAAAATTTCTTTCTTGCAAATTTTTAATTTTTCAATGGATTTAAGTATGATTTGGGGGTTCATTTTAAGCACTAAAAAGAAGTGTGTATGACTTTGATTCCTTAAAAAAAATGGTCAAGATCTCCCACAAGAAGAAGAAGAAGAAGTAGATGGAATAAGAAGAATATAGACAAGAAGAGGAAGAAGAATTTCAAGTTCTTTGTCCACCTATAAGCTTGAAAAATATGCAAACACTATGAGATAGATTATGAGTTCCTTTGTCTTCTTCATACTCATGTGGACCTACAAAACCAATTTATACAATCCTACCAATCACAAAAGCAAGAAAAATTAGCCAAAATCAGAAAATAACATACAAAACTTGACTAAAAAAGCTAATGAAGATGACCCATGCGGGGTCCCACCGGGCGTGCCAAAATGTATATGAGCAATGTTAGTATGCTAATAGAAACCAAATTTAAATAAAGCTTCTACAAACTAAACAAAATTTATAAACTTCAAGATAGACTAAGATGAGCTCTCAATTGAGAATATGAGCCATTAATGGACTCTCTCAATAAGAAGCTCTCTTGTTGAGTAGCTTTATCTAAATGGATAGGATGTATGCTCAATATGCTTCCAAAGGCTTCAATGGATGATTGTGGATTTTTGGTGTGGATAGATGGCTTTAGTATGGATTTGGCTCTCAAAATAGCATTATAACTTTACTTCATGGATTGTGTTATTTTGCAAAGGGGAAGGATCCAATTTATAGGCAAGAGGCTTGAGGGATTGAGGGCTAAGATGCAAGGATGGGAAAAAGCTCATGGAGGGCTTAGATTGCATGAGAGGAGAGCACATGGATTGTGCTCCCTTATAGCCAATCAAGGAGTGACACATGTCACATGGTGAGAGGATGGAGGAAAGGGGAAGTACGAGTCAACAAAGGAGGCTCAAGGGATAAAATCTTTATAAAGACCCTCATAATGACTTGTAAGAGCAATAAAAGGGCTTGTAAGAGTCATTTATGACCTAGTGGACTTCATAAAGTTTTATGGTTGAGATATTTTGAGGGTGATGAGAGCAATTTCGACTTGGACTTGATTAGGAAGGTTTTAAGCTTGTTTAGGCTTGTGCAAATGATTAGAGGATGGATTAGGATGGTTTAGGATTAGCTTAGGGATAGGCAAGTGGATGGCATTTAATGAGGGTGGGTGAAGGAGGAGATATTTGTTAATTTTGGCTTGGGTTAGTAAGTCTTAACCCATGTTTAGGGAATGTGACATGGTTAGGAGGGGATTAGGATTAGGTTTAACGACATCTTCTAGAAGAGTCTAGACTTTGGATGAGGATAAAGACTTTCTAGAATAGTCTAGAATTTCCTAGGATGAGGATGAAGACTTTCTAGAAGAGTCTAGAACTTCTTAGAATGAGGATAAATTAGATTTTTAAGAAATAAATAAAGTTTTATTTATTTCAAGGGTTTGGGTTGAGGAAATATTTATTAAATCTTTTTTAATAAACATGAGGATTAATATTTAATTTTAATTAAATATTTTGAGTTGGGGTTAGGGGTAGGAAATGATGAGATTAGCCTTTAATCAAAATTAAAGAAGGATTAGAAGATTTTGGAAGAGGTTATTGGTCATAAGGAAATTGGCCAAGTTTTGGGCAAAAAATAAATTTTTTATTTATTTTAGGATTTTTGGTCAATTTATTAATTAAATAATTAATAAATAAGGAAATAATGTTTAAATAAGATTTAAACATTTTTGGGAGGGATTCTTTAATTAAATATTTTTAATTAAGATAAATAGATTTAATGGCATAAAAATAAATAAATTAATTAATAAATGATGATGTCATCAGGACTTTTTCAGAAAATAAAAATACTTTATTTTCTAAAGGTTTTTAGGTGTCTACAAGAAGAACCTTATGTAGTAAGAGAAGTGATGAGGAACCTATACTTAGAAGAAGTCTTTTCAAGACTAGATGTAAGATAGCTGGAAAATGATGCAAGGTGATCATTGATAGTGGTTTAATCACCCAAAATTGGTCACATCCTTAAATGCAGAATTATATCTTGGAATGGAATAAGTTTGAATAAATCAAACAAGTCAAATCAATTTGAACACATTCAATTGTGACAAATGAATATTAATTTCAGAATAAGCATTAATGAGTCATTATTTTAGAAATCAATTTAATATTGATAAGGGTCCCCCTATCCATAAATGAATATTTTATTCTTTATGGGGTCCAAGGATATTCTTAAACAATTCTGAGTGGGATCTCCGCTTCATATTGTTTATTCTTTTATTTTGAGTGGGATCTCCACTTTAGATTGTTTATTCTAAGTGGGATCTCCACTTTAGATTGTTTATTTTGAGACGGATCTCCACTTCAAATTGTTTATTCTTTTATTTTGAGTGGGATCTCCACTTTAGATTGTTTATTCTGAGTGGGATCTCCACTCTACATTATTTATTCTAGTGGGATCTCCACCATGAATAAAATAAACCTCACTATGGTTGGATCAAACTCTACCCCAAGCCCTTGGAAAAATCTATAAATACAAGGCAATTTAAGAGCTAAGGGAGGCAATCTTAGAGCAAAGAAACTCTGTTAGATTAAGCATTCTAACATTATATTTCTTTTATATTTCAATTCTAGATTAATTTATTTGTTTCTTAGCTTGATTTTACTCCATGCTAGCTTAATTTCATTTAAATTCTAATTTTGAATCTTGCATTCTAGGGGTGTCAATGTCACTAATTTGGTCTTAATTCTGAGAGCAATTAATTCCATTTACATACTTATTCCTTAGTTAGAGAGAAATAGTATGGTTTCATAGGTTTTATGCTCAATTTTGATTCATTATATGTGCTAACCCTGTGATATAATGTCTATATTGAAGTGTGTTGGTTTTGCAGATACGTTATCCACAATTCTCACACACATTTTTGCTGCCCACCATGGGGCAACAACCAAGTTTCTAGCTCCATTTACTTGCTGGTATTTTAGTTGTATTCTCATGTTTGGTTTTTTTTCAGCAACCTATTGCATCTAACCAAGTGTTTTTGCAAGTTTCTTACTTTGGTTTTAAGGCTAACCCATATGCAGATTGGTTTGAAGGCTACAACTCTATATTTTGAAAGATTTACTCATATCTTCCAAACCATTTGGGATATGGATCTAATTTTTTTTTGTAGAGTGGAAATAGTCTAGAGAGTATTTAATCCAAAATTCAGACTTATTTAAAATGATTTTCATGATTTTTAATAATTTCTTTAGTTTTCCAAAAAATGAGATTTTCGGTTCAAATCAGTAAATTTTTCAATCAACTTAGAATTTTTGGATAGGTCTACAAATTATAGAGGCATTTCTTTTATTTATTTTTAGGTTACATGTTATATCAATATTCAAATAGTTGATTTCCCAAAACTAGTCTATTTTGACAAAGTGGGTCCCATAGGAGCAAATGGGTAAATACGATCAAAATTCTTACATTTATAGAAACCTCTCTAATTTTTAGTATGGGTACCTTCTTTTTACTTCTGTTTTTGAAGCCAAAATTATAAGAAATAAATCAAATCTTGTTGACTAGGTCAAAAACCAATATTAAAAAAAGGGCATTTGATGAATAGCTTGCATTTAGTTTTCACATGGATAAATGTAGGATGTGAGATTTTATTTGGGTTATATGTTGGTTATTATCACTCTTTAAAATAAAATATTCAGATCTAACCCTAGTTTTGCATAAGTTGGATATATATTGCATATCTTGTGTTTGCTTGTTTTGCATGTTGCTTTATTCATTGTGAGCGAGTGTCCAAGCACAAATGAAAGGTACAATAGAGAAAAGATGCATTGCAAGGATTAAAAAGTATTTTTTTGGATCTGTACAACATTTGGATTTGGAAAGCAAATGAGATATCTCATGTGTTTGGCTTGACTTCTTTTACACACTTTCATAGACTCACACTTCATTTGGTGCTCAGAAATTGGATCTAGATTTACTCTCATGAATATGTGTTTCAAATAGTAATTAGGCCCTATGAAAAGTATTTGTGGAGTTCTCGAGGGAATGTGCTTCATTCACTTGCCTTACATGAGAAGCTCTTCTCAATGATAGATCCCCCAATAGGTAGGGAAATATATTTTTTAGTATCTCACTATTTTTCTTGGGTTTGTCCTCAAAATCCATTACTACTTTCTCTTTTGAGATTGGTGGTGTTTGTTATAGGCTTTTACAAAAATTTGGTGAGGTGATTTCAAATTCGTGTGTCAAAGAATCTTGTTTGCTATGTTTGGGTAAGGTGAAAAGGCTAGAGGATTATGCTCTATTCCCTTTTGGGTACATCAGAAACTTGGAACCCTTGAATCCAAAAAAAGTCCCCATGTGGTATGACTTTGTGAGTCTTCCTTGATTAGAGAGGGTTAACCATAGTAAACATTCCCTTTATTGGGTCAACCATGTGTACAAAACCTCAAGCGATAATAGCCATTTTTGATGTGGTAGTAGAAACTACTATATAAATGTCCTTATGGGGGAGATCCTCATAGGTATAGTCTTTTGTTGGGTTGTCAGATCTCCTTAGTATCTCTGATTGATTAAATTCCCAGAATATGTCAAAACTTTGGTGTGTTAGGATTGGATTCCACCAACTCTAGATTGTAAAAGTTGTAGAGTTGAACATTACTAAGAACCATAGTGCTGCAAAATTTTATTTTCTAGGACTATGTGTGTAATTGGAAATTTTTTTGAGAACATAGACAATGGGGGTTCTAGGGATTAGATTGGTACTATGACACTATTCTTGTTTATGTACAAGATTGCTTTGTCCTTTGCTCATTGTTTAAAGATGTTTTCTTGAAATCCCTGATTGTTGTCTTGTGTGCTTAGTTCATGATTCAAGATTAATCACACCTAGTTGGATATTTAAAATGAACCAAATCTAAGTTCCTGAGTTGAGACTTTATGATCAATCTTCTTTGCTGTCCTATTATTTCTAGTCTTCCTATGATGATCCAGTTCAAATTAGGAAATTTACCCTAATGTTAGAAGCTTTTTTACACCTTGGGTTATAGTGCTTTGACCCCCTTCAGGATCTTGTCTCAAAACTGTCAAATTGTTCTATTAGAGCTATCCATGCTCTAGGTTTGGTCTATTACCTAAAAAATTTCACCACTTTTCTATCTGTAAATAGTTTCAAACAATGACATCTTGCTTAGTTAACAACTTGTGACCTACACTCAACCTAGTCTCATTTCTCAGTTATCTTGTTCTTATCCTTTAGTGCTTGTCATACTCAATGTCACAATAGTCATAATCTTTGGCTATTCTATTTGTTACTCAGACTACTCATACCTTAGTATAAAACACTCTTATCTAACTTTGAGCCTATTTTCTTGTGTGGTCCTTGTCTAGGCTTTTGCTTTTCATCATTTTTTGTGGCTATAAACATTACATTATTTCTCTATCTATAGTGGGCTTATGTTCTAAAACTTGACTATCACTACTTGAAACATAGTACATCAAACTGGTTAACAATAAATACACTAAGTCTAACATTCCTAGTGAGAAAGAAGAGATTCCAATTGCAAAAATGAAGAAACAAATTGAAACAATAAGCACTCAACTTCAAAGACTAAAAGAAGAGGAAAACACATCATTGGGAAAATTCTCCTTGCAAAGTTATTCTAGTTCATCTAAAGATATTGATCCATCAACTTCTTATGATGTTGAAACCAAATCCTTTGTAAAAAACACAAAACCCAAGAAATCTAAAGGTATCTTTGAAAAGAAACCTTGCAAGTTTAAACCAAAGCATGATTTCACACCTTTTGGAAAAATCTTACGAATTAACCTTGGATGAACTTCTTGAAGAAAAACTTTGTTTTACCTAAGGTCACTTTTGTGGGAGTTTCCTTTATGAGTAACTATTGTGCCTATCATAGACATAACTTACATAAAACTTCACATTGTAAGGAGCTGAAGAACAAGATCACCAACATGCCATCACCTTCTAAAGCATCTAAGATTTCCAACATACCTCCACCGAATGAAGAACTCACTACTTTCTCTATTGACTATGTGTACCCTCAAGGGCTACCTCTAAAAGAAAGCCAAGATAATCTTGACCTAGCTGCAAACCTCTCCCATACTACTCAAACTAAATATCCAAAACATTCATGCTTTACTACTCCTATTACTCCCACTCTAGCTAGTCCTTCACTATCTCTATAAGAGCCTACCATGCAAACTCCACATTCTACCTTGTCCTTAGAAGTGGATCCATGTCAAGAGGATTCTAAAAAACTTAAAGATCAAGATCAAGAACCCTCTCATCTCCCTCAAGATGCCATCCCTCCATCTCAAGAGCCACATAGTCCTCCATCTCACATATCATGCCTCTCTACTAGGAAAGAACATGATATTCCTTCCACCATCACTAATGAGATTATTGAAGATCAAGAGAAGGATACTTTTACTATGATACCTAAACTTCCTTATGAAGATAAAATTATTCCCTCACCCTCTTGTTCTACTTCTCTACATCCACTTCAAATCTACACTCAAGTTATAAGTGCTCCTATAAAAGGTGTTGCTCCTATTAAAGTTACATGTGAGTCTATTAATGGCCTAGGTCATGTTGCTCACTCTAATGATGTTGATATCCCTATCCACTATCCATTTGTATCTTCTAAATCTATCCTTGTTCCTTATCCATCTAAGCTAAAGCCGTCACACTTTCCATCTATTTTGGAACCTTATATTCCTCCATCTCTTGATTCCACTCTTAACTCATTACCTACTTCTCCTAACCTACCTCAAGATCAACAAAGATATATATCCTTGAGTCCTTCATATAAAAATTTCCATCTAAACCAACCATATCAACCTTAATCATCCACAAGTCCCCAACCTTTTGGAAGCAATTTGGATGATCAACTTAAAAATGAACATAATCACTATGTCTCCTTGAATAGACATGTGAATGATAAGAAAGGAAATGCACAAAAGAGACCACAAAGATCCATTTTTGCAAAATAAAAGCAAATATAGGTTCCTAAATCCATTATGGAAGAAATACGATCTAAAGTATCTAATGAGAAATCAAAAGCTATATGGATTCCCAAGTCTATTTTGAAGGACTTGAATATTGAAAACAAATCAAAGTTGATATTCAATCTTCCAAAGGCTTCCACTTCATCTTCTTCCAAACATCTTCTTTAAAAGGTTTCAATGCCTTCCACTCCATCTTTTTCTAGAATAATTATACCATATCCTACATCAAAACCTCAAGCTATCTCATCCATATCTACTCAAATATTCCACTACCCTTCAAGTTGTGTGTCTTTCTTGATCTTTCCCACTTTGACACCTACCCTTCTACAATCTTTTGAAGCCTACACTTCCCTATTATCCACCCTCCATCTATCCATCCAAAACCTACAACCTTATCATCCATCTACCTCTCTTTTTCCTACAATCTCCCTTCCATTACCCTATCAACATCTTTGAGCATACATTTCTATGGTCTTGGTCTATAATGAATTATCCTTCTAATAGGAGCACTATTAAAATTGAAAAGGCTTGGAATATTTCTTTTCTTTTCTTTTTTTAAATTCAAAAATAAAGTGCCTTGGTTGAAACCACTTCTTGTGGCACCTCGGTAGCAAAAAAATAAAAATAAAAATGAATATGTCATATGGTGAAAACCACTTCATGTGGCACTTTGGACAAGTACCATGATGAAAAATTGGCAAACAAGCATCATGTGTAATTCTTCCATCACCCATCTATCTGCTCTTTCACCTTTGATATTGACAAAGTTGATCTACCTATGAGCATTGGCTATCTTATCTATTAATTTCCCTATCATGATCTTGTGTATCCCACATCTCATAGCCTGCGTACCAAACTTTTCTATCCTACTTGCTTGACCCTTTGGTCTTGATCAAAAGAAAAAGAAAAAGAAAATTGGTTCTTAGAAACCTCTTGACATGTCCATTCTCTTGGATAACTTACATTTCATGACATCATGTCAATATCCTACATGCTACCTTCCATTACACCATATTGCTATATCCTTTTACCTAGCTGGGGTACTCTTGAGGAGTCAGTCCTTGGGGATCACTTTCACTTGCTTCATATTTCTTACATATCCATCTCTACTTCTCCACCAACTTGCTACTACATCTTGTTTTACACCTTGCTAGACATTGGGGACAAATCAATTTGATCATGCTTGAGAGCTAGATATCTCTTTTAAAAAAAAATGCTAAAAATTGTAAGAAGTCCTGACAAAATTATTATCCTGGTGAAAACCTAGAAATAGACATCTTGATAATACCAAAATAAATAAATGTAAAAGTCCAAAAAATCCAAAAAAATGTTCAACATTCTTGTACAACTATCTTTTTTTCTTTCCTACTTTGAGTGATTTTCTCTCTGCAAGTTTTATACTTTAGCTTTGCTATCTTTTCTTGTGCATAAGCTCTCATCTAACTTCAAAACATTTCTCATACCTACATGGATTGAAATTGTTCATAAGTCTAGGGAGCAACCTACATATTCTAGGGGGAAATGTCCTATACTTTCTGAAAGTCTCTCTTGCGTCACTTACAAGTTGTTCTGACTGAGTCTGTCTACTAATACTCTACTACAATGAGATTCCTTTACTGTTCTCAAGAACTCTCTCACTTCAGTCACCAGTTTTTCTAACTACATCTATTTGCTATTGCTTTACTACAAATATTTCTCACACTCACACTATGACTTTCAAACATGACATCAATCCGCTTATACCAAACTTGAAAACTAAAAACTAAAACTATTTGAGCTATGCTGAGCTTTACTTTTGAAAACTACCAAAAACATCTATATATCAACAAAATAAAAAACAAAATTAAAATTTTTCAAAAATCACAAAATTTCTAAAAATTTGAAACATTCATATTGAATTAAGATCATCACAATAAGTGATACACATTGGAGACAATGTTTAGAAATTTCAAAAAATGCATTTTATTAATGAGTATCTAAAGCATTAGTTACAAACACACAAAGCCAAATCATAAAGTAAAATGCTCATCGAGCTCCTCCTCGTAGAGGCTGGATATTTGGATTCCCAATTGGTGGCATTCCCACTCCTATTTGTGTAGTTCCAGATCATGAACTTCCTAGTGTTAGTTTGCACCTTCCCAAATTGTATCCATAGGAATTTGGATATGGCCACATCTCAACATAGTGTTTGTTTCTATCATAAATATTCTATCTAAGAAGGATACTCCTCTCTTGTGCTTTGGAGGGACTGCCTAATGATACATTCCCATGTAGAATGTTGCCTCTTGTGCAAGCTTCTCTTACCACTCTCAAACTTCATTCATATTTGACCACAGTCTCATTGCCCCAAGTAGCATTGTTGCCTCTTCAATGATGTCCCATTCTGCCTTATATGTATTCATAGTTATCTTCTAGGAATCCCTCTCATGCTTCACTTCATGCATCTGATTCATGAAGTGGGTGATCCTTGCATTGGCAACATTTAATTGATCTTGCGGTTGATACGCTGTGGCATTAGTCTTTTCCATAGTTTCTCTAAGTGCTTCCACCTGAGCTCCTAGCAAAACCATCTCATTGAAAATTTGTTCCACTGATGCTCGCTTTGCTACTAGAGATTCCTTTGCAGTCTCTTCTCGTGCTTGTTCTACTACCAACATTACTTTTGCCCGTTTCACTTCCTCGTGTGCTCCATCTTCTTGGACTCTCTCAATCAAACCTTGAAAGAACTCTACATATATCTCTACATTATTGACCCACTATGTCTCTATCACCAACACTTTCTTTAGCTTTTCTTCCATTGCCACGACTGCATCATGAACTAGTTGCAAGACAATACCAAGCTATGCTTCTCTAAAAGGACAAAATGAATACATAATAGAACTACTCGCCTTCACTTTAGATAAGTCAATCATTCCCCCCAGGATGTTCTTTCCATGCCAAAATGGTAATGCTACTAGCTTCACCATAGTTCCTTGCTCAATGATTGCGATAGCCTTTTCTATAGGCATTTGATCTTTTGTCTAGCTATTAGTATAGCAGATATGCACGTTGCTATCTTCTAGTTGCATCCCATCACCTAGAGATTCTATCTCCTCCACTTTCTCATTTTTCCTTGCAATCTGCCTCACACTTTCAACTAAAATTTGCAATAGGGTACAATCCTCTTCATTTTCTTTTGTTAGATCCTAGGGCAGTTCACCTTGACTTGCCTCTATAGCGTCCTGTTCACATCGATGCACATTTCGATGAGAGGATGCTCCACTTGCTTTTGATTAGCTAAACTTTTCTCTTCTATGTCTTCTCCACTATGTTCCATCTACCACACTATCACTATCATCATCCACCCATCCACCAAGCTTTTCTTCTCCCATTTGATACTCTTGTTGCAATTTTTCTTGTGATCTTGCCATGGCTATTTTTGCGCACAAATAAATACAACTATCTTCTTATGGATTTTTGGAGGCTTTTGATGCTTTTTACACACTATGAATCAACTCATTAAGACTCATTCACCTATTTATGGAAACAAACTGTCAATACCTTCTACTACATACTACCAACTTCTTAGGGGTAGAAGAGTTGTCCACCATCTTTTTCAAAATGACACGTAATAATGCCACTCTGATTAATTTTTGTACATCTCATGACACATAATAATCACACAAAAACCAACCTCATCTTTCCATCACATCAAACATAATGCCTTTTGACAGTTGCACTGCACTCTTGTTTCTTCCAAATGATGCTTCCCATGTGCACTCATGCTTGTCCTCCAAACAAGACAAAAACTGACACACTTCAACAAACACATCACATGCAATGCAAATTGTAAGATTCTTTACAAAAATGATTTCTCTAATCTTTACTTGGTTGAGTACTATGAGCATCCAAAAATATTATCACAATAGAAAAACCTTTAATTATTTGCTACAATGAGTTTTTTATTTTCACTTGCCAACAAATCCACATGGTTCTATCACTGGCTTTATTTTCTGCATGGTGACAAATTTCATACTATTTTTTATAATTGTTCTTCAAAAAAATATGCACATGAAGATTACATGATGTTTATTTTTTTTTAGTGATGATTTTTCTAGCAACTCGATGATGTCTAAGACTAGAGATGCTAGGATGAAAAATATGAACTTTTTCTTTGTTTTCTGACTATGGTGTTTTATTGTGACAATTTTGTAATTATTGTACATATTGGTAATTATTATAAATAATTTTCTTTTCACGTACATATTGGCTTGGAATGATAAAGTATTCATATTGCCATGGTTGAACTAGTGGTGATTGCACTATATCATTTTACTTTTTCTGCTGAATGATGAAAATTAAACCATACTAATTCAGTGAGCAAGTCATAGGGTTGCATTCATTTTAGGTTTGCATTTTAGCTTAGCTTTGTACTACAAAATATCTCCCATAGCTCTTTGAATAGCCTTTGACAACACAAGAGGTAGAATATTCAACACAAATTACATTTCATCATCCCCTCCTTAATTTGATAAGCATGAGTCCATTTTTGGGGTCAAAATCAAAATCTGATATTCTTTGATTTTGAGACAACCATTATCAAACTTGGTAAAACCTAATCATATGGACCCTCACATCACTCTGAATGGACTCTACACTTTCTACAATCTATTTTGATATGTTCTACATTCTTCTAAATCACTCATCATATCTACATCTATTACTCTACATCTCTTTTTTTTGAAGTATCATCTTTCAATTTTGCTCCTGAGGGGTTAAGATGATTACATCATTTAATATTATTTCAAAGCTTTCTTCAAAAATCTTTCTTCAACATTTTCTTCAAAATCTTTCTTCAAAAAATTTTCTTCAAAATCTTTCTTCAAAATTCTATTTCAAAATTCTACTCCAAATCTTGTTTCTTTCTTCAAATCTTACTTCAATATGTCAACCGAATCTAAAGTCAATGTCATCATTTCTAGGGGCATTTCTACTCTACATCTCACACCATCTTTTATCTATCCTATCAATCAATCTACTAATTGAATTTATGTCAGTTATGTCAATCAAACTTATGACAACTCAAATCATAGATCGATGGTGAAGTATTGGGGCATTCTAACCCTGACTCTTGAGGATTAACAATCATTTTGGGAATATTCCTATGACTCATGATAGATCTTGTCATCTATTTTATGGACTAGTATTGGGGCATTGTAACCCAGACTCTAGAGGACTAAGCTTTGTTCTCGAGATAGTCCTTAAAATCTTATCAATCTGTCTTCATATAATCAAAATTGGAACCAATCTCAATTCTTATTCTACACTTCAAATCAAACTATTCTTTACATCAATGCGCTACTCACACATCAATTCAAAGAGGGAAAAAATGTAATCACCCAAAATTGGTCAGTCCTTTAATTGTAGACTTATATCTCATGGTGATAGTTCAAATTGAATTAATTGAATCAAAGAGTAAAATGAATTGATTCAAATCAACTATTACAACCCATTTGAATTTTGACACATGAATATTAGTTTTAGAATAAGCATTAATGAGTCATTATTCTAGAAATCAATTTAATATTGATAAGGGAGCCCTTATCCATAAATGAATATTTTATTCTTTATGGGGTCCAAGAATATTCTTAAACAATTTTGAGTGGGTTCTTCACTTGATATTGTTTATTCTGAGTAGGATCTCCACTTCAAATTATTTATTTTGAGTGGTATCTCCACTTTTGATTGTTTATTCTTGTATGCACCCAAAAATGGTCGCCTAGACTATGGGCCCCCATTATTCAATTTATCAATTTATCAAATTTTCTGAATCAATGGTTTGTAATATTTTATTAAATCAATTCAAATCAATTTTCTTGATCAAATTAGATTTATTTCATTTCTAAGATTGATCATTTTATTCCAAGTCTTATTTAATTAAAAGAAAATCTTCTCTTTTAATTAAATAAAATAAAATTCTCATTTAATTAAAAGAAAACCTCTCTTTTAATTAAACAGTTCATCCACATTTAATTAATTAAGAGAAAAACCTCTCTTTTAATTTAATTAAATATCTTCTATTTAATTAAAAAGAACTTGCTCCATTTTAATTAAATAAAAATCCCACTTAAATATCTCTTTTGATGAAAAAAGAAAAGAAAATAAATTCTTTTTATTTAATTTCTCTACACTTAAAAATGTGATCTAAGTGGGATTTATCTTTCCACTTTCTCCTCAACCACTCCTCTTTTCTAATTGGTAGAATCTTGTCTCACATGGATCACCACTTTCTTCTCAACCACTCCTCTTTTCTCATTGGTGGAATTTTGTCTCACATGGATCAAGCTCTATTATACCATATTGGTTGTGAGAAGCCTCTCACCTCCATAATTTCCTTTATAAGGGAGAGCCCTCTCCTCATGTTAGAGACCTATGATTATGCTATCGTTATGCAACAAGTTTGAAGACCAATTTTTGAAGGAGTTTGAATACAAAAGCTTTTTGTGGAGAACTTCTATTTTCTTGTCTTTTTCTCTCTTGCACCCATCATGGGCTTTTAGCTTAGATCTTGCATTTATAGATTAGATTTTGATTTCATAGATTAGATCTTATTTTCATGCATATTTGAAGATCATGGAGACTAGAATTCTTGCTTTTCCTCTTTGAATCTCTCATCTCATGGTGTACTTGCATGGGCACAAAAATAGGTCAAACTAAGGGCCTCCATTGCAAACCCTTGCACTCTATGAGTAGAGAGCTATGGATCGATTTGTGAGGGGTCATTCTTGAGTTTTCTTACATGTAATGATTCATAGAAGTGTGACAACATTTTAGCGCACATTTTTGGCGCCCACCGTGGGATCTCCACTCTGCATTATTTATTCTAGAGGAATCTCCACCATGGATAAAATAATCAACCCCCAACCTCACCATGGTTGGATCAAACTCTACCCCAAGCCCTTGTAAAAATCTATAAATACAAGGCATTCTAAGAGCTAAGGTAGGTAATTTTAGAGCAAAGAAACTCTATTAGATTAAGCATTCTAACATTTCATTTCTTTTATATTTCAATTCTAGCTTAATAGATTTGTTTCTTAGCTTGCTTTTACTCCATGCTAGCTTAATTTCATTTCAATTCTAATTTTGAATGTTTCATTCATGCTAGCTTGAACCTCTCATTCTAGGGGTGTCAATGTCACTGATTTGGTCTTAATTCTAAAAGCAATTAATTCCATTTACATACTCATTCCTTAGTTAGAGAGCAATAAGATAGTTTCATAGGTTTTATGCTCAATTTTGATTCATTATATGTGCTAACCCTATGATATAATGTCTACATTTAAGTGTGTTGGTTTTGCATGTACGTGATCCACATTTCTCACACACAAGTGGAAGTTCTACAAATTTGGCATCAGAAGAGTTGGTTGCAAAGTTGCAATTGTAGACCTAGAAGGCCTTATAGCTGGGCATGTATGCTAATCATTTGATCATTCAATATAAGAATATTGTTCACTCTCTCTCTCTCTCTCTCTCTCTCTCTCTCTCTCTCTCTCTCTCTCTCTCTAGTGTTGTTCTCTTTATGTGTTCCCTTCCATTGTGTTAACTTTGCAAGGTTGGTTAGGATTGCTAGGCATGCCTTTGGCTCTAGTTATTCTTTCCCTCCTTATGTCAAGTGGTATTAGAGCTTGAGGTTCATCCTTGTGGATATTGGATCATGTAGAAACCTAATTTAGATTTGGTTGTAGGGTTATAGATCTATGGATTTGATCTATAACTTGTAGAGGGTTATGATCTTGCATGAAACTAGTTTGTAAAGATGGTTTGTGGTAAAGGAAATGCCAATAATGCCATATTGGATACATTGAGACAAATTGTAGCTAGAGTATATGTTGTGGAGACAACCCACAGGAGAGGAGGGCATCTTAAGGATGTGAGTGATGATGAAGTAGTAGCACCAAATCTTAATCTAGAACTTGAAGAAGATCAAGATGAGGAAAGATTTTTGAGAGTATTATTTAGGGCACATTTGAAGCCTAATGTATAATTTGTTCCTTATGATGTAAAAGTGGACACCAATGTTCTGTTGGATTGGATCTTTGATATGGAGAAGTTCTTTGAGTATGAAAACACTCCTGATAATAGGAAGGTGAAACTTGCAGTTACTAGGCTAAAAGGTCATGCTTCACTATGGTGGGAGCATTTGCAAACTGGTAGACAAAAGTGAGTATAGGAAAAGATCAAAACTTGGGTGAAGATGGTGAACAAGACAAATTCCTTACTACTAATTACCAAGTTAGCTTATTGAGAAAGATGAAAAATTTAAGACAAAGAGACATGAGTGTGAAAGAGTATACTAAGGAATTTTATAGATTGGACATCAGATCTGAACATGTGAATGATGATGTTGAGAAAAGTGTAAGATATCTAAATGGTTTGAGATCTATAATTCAAGATGAGATAAGTCTTCTGAAATCAAAAAGTATGGAAGAAGCATATCGATATGCCTTGAAATTTGAGGAGATCTTGAGAAAGAAGCATGAATAAAGACAAATAGGTAGAGGTGGTATATTCCATAGAGGAAAAGGTAGATCTTATGGTGAAGGTGGTAGATCAGAAAAATTTGTTCAAGATGAAGGAAAATCTGAATGGAAGAATGATGACAAAGATAAGACTGAGTGGAAAGGTGGTAGTGCATACAAGGAGGTACTGGTTCTTACTAAGGACAAGGTAATTCTTATTCTAGAGGTGGTTTCTATGGTAATTGTTTTAGATGTGGTAAAGAAGGACATAGATTTTTGAATGTATATCCTCTAAAAGTGGGCAAGGTAATAGAAATGATGTGATTCAAGAAGACATTGAGAGTTCATCGAGTGGACCTGAGGCTAAAGAAAATTTAACACTTAGAAGAACCTTATGTAATAAGGGAAGTGATGAGGAACCTCTCCTTAGAAGATTTCTTTTCAAAACTAGATGTAAGATGGTTGAAAAATGCTAAAAGGTGATCATTGATACTGGAAGTTCTAAAAATTTTGCATCAGAAGAGTTGGTTACAAAGTTGTAGTTGCAGAGGTTGAAGCATCCTAAACCCTATCATGTTTCATGGATGAAAGATGAGCATAAGATATTGGTAAGTGAGTAATGCATTGTGAAGTTCAAGATTGGACATGACTTTGATGAAGTGCTATGTGATATTATGCCTATGGATTATTGTCATATTTTGTTGGGTAGACCTTGGCAATATGATAGATACATTGTACATGATGGAAGATTGAATCAATATACCCTTTGGGTGAATGGGAAGAAGTAAATATTGCTTCCTTTGATTGAAATTCCAAATGAGGTTAATTGTACTATTGTGAGAGTTTGCATGGTTAATGGGAAACAATTTGAAAAAGAAGTGAAAAGAAACCAAGTTTTTCTTTCTATAGTTCCTAGAGGACCGAGTGTTGGTAGTAATGACTGAGCAACAAAAGCTAGTAATGAACAAGCTACAATAGATAGTGGTAGCCGAGTACCAGAAGAAATTATAGAATGGCTAAATGAGTATATAGAGATTGTTGTAGAGGAAATTCCTAATGGTTTATGGTCAGTAAGAAGTATAAGTCATTGTATGGATTTGATTCATAGAGATAGTTTACCAAACAAAGTACCATATAGATTGACACCTATAGAGAATGAAGAACTTAATAGACAAGTGCATGAATTGCTATAAAAGGGATTAATTAGAGAAAGTTTGAGTCCATGTGTTGTACCTATTGTATTAGCACCTAAAAGAATAAATAATAGAGAATGTGTATTGATTCTAGAGCTATTAACAACATTACTATGAAATTTAGGTTTCCCATGCCGAGGATAGATGGCATAATGGATTGTTTGAGTGGAGAAAAGTATTTTACCAAGACTGATTTGAATAGTGGCTATCATCATATCAAAATCAGAGAAGGTGATGAATGGAAGACTACTTTCTTGACAAAAGATGGTTGGTTATGCCTTTTGGTTGGACTAATGCACCTAGTACTTTCATGAGGTTGATGAATGAAGTTCTGAAAATATTTTTGGGTAATTTTGTGATTGTTTATTTGGATGATATTATGATATTTAGTAAGACTAAGGAAGAAAATCTTGAGCATATTAGACAAGTTTTGCAAATATTGAAAGAGGAGAAGTTGATGATTAATATGAAAAAGTGTTCTTTTATGCAAGAAGAGATTGTGTATTTTGGATTTTTGATTTCAGCTAATTGTTTGAGAATGGATCCTAAGAAGGTTAAAATAATTTTGGAATGGCCTACACTTGAGAATGTGGGTGAGGTAAGATCATTTCATGGTTTGGCTAGTTTTTACAGGAAGTTTATAAAGAATTTTAGTGTTGTTTGTAATGCTATGACTAAGACATTGAGAGGAGATAAAAAGGAATTCAAATGGACACATGGAGATGACAAGATTTCTGAGACTTCGAAATAAAAGGTTGTTGAGTTACCTATATTGGTTTTGCTTGATTTCAATAAGGTATTTCAAGTTGAATGTGATGCTAGTGGTTACACAATATGAATTGTATTGAGTCAAGAAGGTAAACCTGTTGCTTTCTTTAGTGCAAAGTTGAATGATGTTAAAATGAAGTATTTTGTGTATGATCAAGAGTTTTATGCTATTGTTCAAGATTTGAAGAAGTGGAGACATTATTTGATTCGTAAGGAATTTGTGTTGTATACTAATCATAAAACTTTACAGCACTTGGGAAGTCAACATAAATTGAACCAAACACATATGAAGTGTGTTGAGTATTTGCAAAGTTTTACATTTTTGATTAAGCATAAGAGTGGAGTTAGTAATAGAATTGTTGATGCATTGATTAGAAGACATTCTTTGTTAACTAAGATGAAGATTGAAGTTCTTAGTTTTGATTAGATGAAAGAGTTATATGATACTGATCCTAATTTTTTGAGGTGGGGAGAGAGTGTAGAGCACCAAATCTAGAAAATCACATTAGTAAGTATGATGGATATTTTCTTCAAGAAGGTATGTTGTTCAAGGGTATTCAATTGTATATCCCTAAAAGTTCTATGAGAGTTAATATGATTAAGGAAAAGCATAGTGGTGGATTTGCTAGACATTTTGGAATTGGAAACACATTGAGTTTGCTAAAGGAGAATTATTATTGGCCATAGATGTATAAGGTTGTTTAGAAATTGTGAAGAGTTGTGGAGTTTGTCAAGTTGAAAAATGAGTAAGTCAGAATACTAGATTGTATACACCTATTTTTATTCTTGAGAAACCTTGAAGTGACATTAGTATGGATTTTGTTCTTGGATTGCCTAAAACAACAAAGGGGTATGATTCTATGTTTGTTTTTGTGGATAGATTTTCTAAAATGGCTCATTTTATACCATGTAAGAAGACACTAGATGCTAAGCATGATACTAAAATTTTCTTCAAAGAGATTGTTAGATTGCATGGATCACTGAGAAGTATTATTTCTAATAGACATAGTAAGTTTTTTGGTTATTTTTGGAGAACTTTGTGGAAGAAGATGGGTACTAAGCTAAAGTTTAGTTCTACATTCTATCCATAGATTGATGGACAGATAGAGGTTGTGAATAGAAGCTTGGATAATTTGCTAAGATGCTTAGTTGGAGATTCTAGAAGACATCATGTTTTTGAAGTTAGAGATGAGGTAATGGTTCATTTGAAGAAATAAAGATTTTTGGTTGGAACATATAGTAAGTTGAAGATGAAGAAGATTGGACCTTCTAAGATTTTGAAGAAATTTGATAATGGAAATGCTTATGAAGTTGAGCTCCCTGATGACATGGATATATCTCCTATATTCAATATTGCTTATCTGTATAAGTATCATGAGTCAGATTATGAAGTTGTTGTACTTGATGATTATCCTAACAAGCAGATTGAAGAGGTTGAATAGATATTGGATCAAAGAGTTGGTAAAAACACAAAGGGAAAATAGTACTATGAATATTTGGTAAAGTGGAAGAATAGACTAGTTGAAGATGCTACATGGATTTCTCAATCTGAGTTGGATTTAGCTCAAGTTGTGATACTTGCATGATTTAGGAGAATCATTTATTTTTACCCTAGTTGTCTAATGTAGGTGCATCCTTGGTTGATGTGTTATCCTACTCATTTGTGTTCATTCTACCAATTATTGTCAAGTTATAGTCATTACCGAGTTGTAGCAATTGTCAAGTGCTAGTAATTTTGCACTATAAGCTGAGTTGAAGTTATCCCATATCATGTTAACACTGGGTTAGTGTGCTATACCATCTCACTCTATAGTGTGTGTTGAGTTACATAGTGTGTGTCGAGCTATCCTTCATGTGCCGAGTGTCAGCATTTTGGATAATTTTTTTGCATTTTTAATGGAAGTCTTGTGAGATTAATTTCAATCATGACATTTATGATTATATTTTGTCCTGGGATGTGTGTAGACCATTTTTGGGTCAGCCTTTCAATTTTGTAATGTTCTATAAGCCGTTTTGGGAAGTATAAATAGGGTCTTTAGGCTTAGAGTTAGGGCAAAATGGGAAGGGTTGGAAAGTTTGTGGCATATGTGTCAAGAAGGTGAAAATTTGAAGCTAGATCTTGAATTTGGAATGTATTTTGTATCTCGATATAATACAAAAAGCCTTATAGCTAGGCATGTATGTTAATCATTTGATGATTCAATAAAATAATATTGCTCTCTCTCTCTCTCTCTCTCTCTCTCTCTCTCTCTCTCTCTCTCTCTCTCTCTCTCTCTCTCTCTCTCTCTTTGTGTGTGTGTGTGTGTGTGTGTGTGTTTTTTGTTCTCTTTGTGTGTTTTTTCCATTTTGTTAACTCTTCAAGGTTGGTTAGGATTGCTAGGTGTGCCTTTGCCCCTAGTTATTCTTGCCATCCTTGTGTTAATCCACCATGGAGACACTCCAACTTGTTCTCCAGACTCACAATTTCACCAAGAAGGGTCATTCTACCTTCAACAAAGAGTGAGGGATTCAAATTGAGGGATTTTATACTTCCACTATACTCCTGGTCTCCAAATCCGTAGGTTTCCCTATTAATTCCTTCAAATTTGGCAAAATTGTCCTAATTAGGCTTAGTTGAAATAGGCTTCAAAACTTGGCTTTTAGGCTATAACTCCAAATTTCCCTTAACAAGATAAAAAATTAATCACCATTATGAATATCCTTTTGGGAGTACTTCAAGATTTTAGAGGATCTAATTCTAAACTTGTTCATACACCCCAAAATCTATATTTATGCCTACGATTAAGGGTTTCAAGGGTTTCATATCAGCATCTCCTAGGGTCTAATGAAATTCATAAAAAATATTGTCTTGGAAACTTCTCCTTCCATACATGGATTCCTCATACATCCCTCCTTCTCCAACTCTTAGATTGAACTATCTAGTACATTCAATCTATCAAAACCAACTCGCAAAGCATTGTGATCATATAGCCATGCATTGATTGCTTGCCTAAGGCATCACTTGAAAAATATAAACATTGTGTTATTGAAAAATGTAATCATTGTGTCAAATGTGTTATTGAATCTGTTATTATGTCAAATGTGTTATTGTAACCTTTAACAGGGTTGGCCTTTCATGCTTACATTTCTACAAAGTTGTTTTGACAATAACCTACAAGTTTAAGTGATTGTATGATCTAATGGATACATGCATGATGAATATGTTATATGGATATGGGTTCACTAAGCTATGAAAATTTATATTTGTATATTTGGATGTTAGACAACTGATTCACCCTCTCTCTTAGTTATTCTAAAGAATTCCAACAATTGGTATCAGAGCTATCTTCTTAAGAGGACTAGTTTGAAGGTACTAGAAGAAAAAGATCAAGATTTTGTAAAGAGAGGCACCCAAGCTTAATAGAGATAACATTCATACATGGAAAATTCTGATGAAGCTACACCTTAGAGGTCATGGAGATCACGCATAATCTACCATCACCACAGAGCATGTTGATCCTACAGGAGCCTTAACTATTGAAGATCTAAAATAGAAGAAATAACATAACCAGACAATGTTGGAGATTACCTCTACCCTAAGTTATGTTGAGTTCAGTGATATCAAGTATTGTGATAGTGCAAATAAAATGTGTGATGCTCTTCACACTATTTATGGAGAAGACAAAAATGTTCTAAGAGCCAAATCTGAAAGTCTTAGAGGTAAGTTCAATGATATGAGAATGCAAGAAGGTGAGAATGTTTCTCAATATTGCTTTAGGATAAAAGATGTTTTTAATGCAATAAGGGGATCCACTAGTAAGATAGATGACAAGACTATACTAATAAAAGTTTTGAGAACACTACTACCCATTTATGCTATTAGAGTTTCTTATGTACAAGAACTGAGATGTGTACTAGGTTCTAATCTAACTCTTGAAGGTCTACTAGGTAGGCTCACTACTTTTGAGATATCTAATTTTGATAATTTCAAATCTAAAAATGTTGAATCTACTTTCAAAGCCAAGCTATCATTGAAGGAACCTAATGAGAAGAAGAAGATAAAGGTAAAATATATGTCCAGTGATAGTGATATAGATGAGGAACATATAGAACAACTTGAAGCACTACTAGCAAGGATATTTGATAGAGGAAAAGGAAAATTCAAAGGTAAGTTATCTATCATATGTTTCAATTACAATGAGGTTGGTCATATTTCTACTAGATTTCTAAAGAAGAAGAATTATAGAGGTGGAGACAAATACAAAAGTAGAAGAGAAGAAGACAATAAACATTACAAAGACAAATGCAAGAAGTCTTGCTACATTGCTGAAGAATAAACCAAAGATAGATCTGATGAAGTGGTGTATTTGGCAATGAAGGATGATTTTAATGAGGATGAGGCAACTACATTAGTGTCTTGTGTAAACAAGAATGATAGATGGATCATTGACAATGGGTGGTCACATCACATAACTGGGGACAAAAATTAAGTTCATTATCTTGAATTATTATGATGGAAATAGTGTATGGTTTAGTAATGATGCACCCTGTCTAATAAAAGAAAAAGGTTCTATCAAACTCACATAAAATATTGTATGCGACAATGCTTATTATGTTGAAGGACTTAACTATAATTAGTTGAGTGTGTCACAACTGAATAGTTTAGGTTGTAAGGTTGAGTTTGAGAATAAGATTGCTAAGATAGATGATACTAATGGAAAACTAATTGGAAAGTGTGATTAGACTAGAGGTAATATATTATACCATGGTATGGATAATGCTACTTGTTTAGTTGTAGAATTTGATGATGTGTGGCTATGACACAAGAGGTTATATCATGTTAATTTTGATAATTTGATTAGTATAAATAACATGAGAAGAGTCAGAGGTTTTCCTACATTGAAAAAACCTGACAATATGATTTGCAAACAATGTCAGTTAGGCAAAATGACAAACTCAAGTTTTCAGAGTAAGACTCATACCTTTAAAGGAATATTAGATATTGGTCATACTGACTTCTGTGGACCAATTGATGTGCAAAGATACAAAGGAGATAAATACATTATGCTATTTGTTGATGATTATTCTAGAATAATGACAGTTGTATTTTTGGAACAAAAATTTGATGCTTTCCAAATGTTTAAGTGGTACTTAGCATGAGTTGAGAAGGAAATAGTTAAAAGTCTAAAATGTTTGAGATCTAATAGAGGAGGAGAATTCACATCAAATGATTTTGAGATGTTTTTTAATGATAGAGGAATTAAAAGACAAACATATCTCCGTAGGACCCCTCCACAAAATGGAATTGTTAAAAGGAGAAACTAATCTGTAATGGACTATGCTAGGATACTCATGATGGAGAAATATATAGCTTTAAAATACTGGAGAGAAGCTATAAGTATAGTTGTGTATACCTTGAACCATGTACAAGTTAAGAAAGGTACTCATTCAACACCTTTTGAATTATGGTATGGATACTCACCAGATGTAAAATATTTTAAGGTATTTGGAAGCAAGTGTTATATTCTCAAAGATTGCAAGAATGGTAAACTAGATGCAAAAAGTGAAGAAGGTATGTTCCTCAGATATTCCACAATAAGTAAAGCTTATAAGTGTTTAAATACTAACACTAACAAAGTTGTGGAAAGTGCAAATGTGAAATTTGATTAATATATAGAAGTGCATGAGGTTGAACCTATGAAGGAACCAAAGGAATGCAAATCATTTGTATTTTTTTATGAAGACATGTCTACTAATGAAGATGTTGTAAATTAGGTTGCAAATCGACAACAAGTTTCAGTGACTACTGAGTCACATATTATGAATGTTGAGTTGCATTCAAAATTTGATATACATTTAGGTGCCAAGTTACAGAATGAAGTTGAGGCACATTCTAATTCTGAGGTTAGTGTGCATGAAAAATATGTTGAACTACCTGATAGAGATGTACATAGTGATTTAGAAGTTGAGAGACTAATTGAGGAAAAAAAAGCAAAATCAAGTCTATCAAAGTATGTCAAGAGATATTACCTTGCTACACAAATCATTGGAGATAAAAATGCTAGACCAATGATAAGGAACAAGTTGAGAAATGATACATGTTTTCTTGGCATGCATGAACCTAAAATAGTGAAAGATGCCTTAAAATATGTGGATTGGAGTAAATCCATGAAAGAAGAGATTGAACAAATTGAGAAAAATAAGACATGGACTCTAGTTCCTAGACTAGAACATAAAAATGTGATTGGTACCAAGTGGGTGTACTAAAAAAAGTTAGATGAAAATGGAGAAGTCACAAGGAACAAGGCAAGATTATTTTGTAAAGGATATGCACAAGAATAAGGGATAGACTATGGAGAAACATTTGCTCCTATTACAAGATTGGAAGGAGTAAGAACTCTTCTTGCTTACTCTACATAAAAAGGTTTCAAATTTTATCAGATAGATGTTAAGTCTACATTTTTTAATGGTATATTGGAAGAAAAAGTCTATATAGAATAGCCAGAAGGATTTGATGATGCTAACAACAAAAACATGGTATGTAGACTACATAAAGCTTTATATGGTTTGAAGCAAGCACCAAGAGCATGGTATGAAAGGTTTCATAATTATCTTGATCAAGATTGGATTTGAGAAGATTGGTGATAACAACAATCATACTTAAAGACAGAGAAAGGAAAATGTATTTTACCATCTAAAATTTTTGTTGATGATATCATATTTGGAGGTCAAGATACTTTATGTAAGGATTTTGCAAATGAAATGAAGGAAGAATTTGAAATGTGTATGTTTGGAGAGATCAAGTTCCTTGTGGGTTTGCAAGTACATCAGATAAAATATGGTATATACATTACTCAATCACAATATGTAAAGGAGATTCTGAAAACATTTAGATTGGAGGATTCCAAGCCAATAAGCACACTCATGGTGACAAGACATAAATTGTCTAAGAATGATGATTTAGCTTAGGTGAATCAAACATTGTATAGGTTTATGATTGGAAAATTGCAATATGTAGTACATAGCAGACCTGATATTGAATTATCTATTGGGATAGTTACAAGATTCTCTGCTAATCCTAGGGAGAATCATTTGATGGCAGTTAAGACAATAATGAGTATATTTGAAAGGAACAAAAGACTATGGTCTATACTATAAGAAAAATGAAAAATTTGAACTGAGAGTCTACACTAATGCTAATTGGGTTGGAAATATTAATGACAGAAAGAGCACAAGTGGAGGATAAATTTTTTAAGGAAAAAGGATGGTTACTTGGACTAGCAAGAAATAAAACTATATATCTCAATCTACTATTGAAGCTGAATATGTTGTTGCTATAGTAAATTGTACAAACATTGTATGGATCAAACAACTACTAAAAGGTATGAAAGATGAAATCACTGAACCTATGATACTTTATTGTGATAATACAAGTACTATAAATATATCAAAGAGTTATGTGATGCATACAAAGACTAATCACATTGTAATCAAGTATAATTACTTGAGAGAGTTAGTTCAAGGTAAAGAAGTGAAGAAGGAATATGTTAACACAAAAGAGAAAATAGCTAATATTCTCATAAAAGTGTTGCCTAAGGATGTTCATGAGTATCTACGAGGTAAACTAGGGGTGATGGGGACACAACCCAAGCATGGAATGGACACAACAGGAAGAGGGAAATTGTATTAATTGTGAAAATAAGCTAGTACATTCAGTACAGAGAAAATAGACTTCAAAACATGCCCTAAGGGCTTACAATAGCACAAAACTAGAGATAATTTCTCCTTTTGGTATCTCCTCTCAAATTCCACTCTAAATTGCCTTTTACAATGCCAAAAATGTCCTTAAATAGACCCCGGAGGGTTAAGGACTAGGAATACATTCTAGAAAGTGCTCGTAGGCATCCACTGACCACGTAGAAGGCTCCAGAAGCCGCGTTAGAAGTTGTTGCAAATCTAGAAGAATCCAAAAATGGTAACTGAACTTCTGGGAGGCATAACTTTTGAACTATAGCTCTGATTGATGAACCATTTACATTTTTTAAAAGCTCTCAAAGCGCTCTATAGCCCTATGGACCAACTTCCCTCATCCCCCATTTGTTGTCACTTTTCATGATCATTTAATGCCCCTAACCTAACTTTGAAGCATTCTTAGGAGGTCTCCAAAAATTGAAAAACTGCAATAACTTTCAAACCGTGGGGCCTTTTGACCTGATTTTTTTTTTTTGGAATGCTCTAAATTACAATTACATTCATCCAGCCAATTTACACCTTCTAGTTCACCAAAATGATGGCTCAATTACATACTCCTATTTTTTTTGGCATTTACACGTATCCCAAGGTGTTCAAATACTCTATCCTAGAACACTAATAGTTGAACTATGAGAGTTGGAACCTTTATTTGACCCAAATGGGTATCCAGAAATGAAAACACATGAAACAGAAACTAAGTCTAAGTATATTTTTTTGGGTGACACAGGATTGCCCTTATACCTTTGGATGCTCCTGCATCAAGGGGTGATACCCCCATCAAAGGTTATTTAAGAAGAATGAGAAGTGCCTTGCATCAAAAAAAATGATTGACATATGTTACACATTGATGCAACGGATCTTACTTTAGGAGTTGCCTAAAGTAGTTAAAGAGCTAAAGCTACAAATCAATCACAAGCTCGATGATAGAGGGAGAAATTATTAATGTTCATATCTACATATTAAGATGGAAATTCTTTGGCATTCTCATCAAAGAGGGAGAAAGACAAAGAAAGGAAGAAATCCAGCACAGGGAGAAAGACAAAGAAAGAAAGTGAGAAATCCAACAATCTAGAAAGAGGAGATTATAGAAGATACATGCAGAAAGAGATTTGAAGGAGTTAGGAGAAACATGGCATATCTACTCAAAGGGAGATATAAGAAGTGATCAAGAGAGATTCATAAGGATGAGTGGATCATTTGTTGATTAGAACAGTATTTTGTAACCTATTCAAAAGATGAAAATTGCTAATAGAGGGAAAGATTTTAGTACAGGGAATTATTTTCTTTTTCTTATTATTATTGGTTGTACTAATTAAGTCTGGTTTTCCATCAATGCCAAAGAGGGAGATTGTTAAAAATAGATTGATACAAGTATGGGAATCTGTTCCAATCATTTTTTTTGTCATTGATGTCAAACTTGCTACTTGTTGGTAAGACAATTTATTAGATGATTTAAGTACTGTCATTTGTTTGATTGATGAAGAGGATTTGATCAAATGAGATAACAATAGAACCTAGAGGAAAGGTTGAGTTATAATATAGAAAAGAAGTACAAAGATCAATTTAGATAGTGATATTATAGAGCATTGATTATCTACTTAAAGTTGCAAAGGATGGATACACTAATTAAGTTTAGAAGAACAAGTAAAATGAGTTAAGTCTTCCAAGCTTAACAAATTTTCATAGTAGGTGTGAAGAAAAGTTAGTGTAAACCAATCAAAAAATTAGTTGGAGCCGAGAAATGTCAAATTTTAGTGTATATTGAGTGACACAGTGTAAGCCAAGTTAATTTTAGTTGATGCCAAGCATAGGTAAACTTTAGTTCATGCCAAGTGATTTGATAGTGGATGTGGAACAATGCAGTATGTGTCAAGCATTAGAAGCAAGTTAATGTCAAGTGTCAACATTAAGAGAAAGATCATGAATTTGATGGATCTAAGCCAACAAGTTTGATTTCTTAGATTATGTGAACTATGTGGAAGACAATCTTGTTGAGCTAATGGCACAGAATTCAAGATAAACCATTTTGAGGTGAATTCAAAGAGGATTGAAAGAGAAGTTTCTAGAAGGGAATAAAATGAAAAGATGGGTAGATTCATTGAATCCTACCTAATCCTTCCTAACCCTAAAATGGACGATGGAGGATGAATGATAGAAGATCTATTTTTTCTTTATAGGGGGATACAAGGCATGAAAAAATAGTTGGAATGTGTGAGAACCCAAGTAAGACAAGGAGTCTAGGGTGTTGTTTCATATGGTGGTCATATTATAGAGTTTTAAATTGGCATGTAATGTAAGAAGACTTGAGGGTCTGAATGCTTGAAGGGTGAACAAGCTATCAGAGCTGAAGTATGTGGAAGTGAAGAAGAATGGAGGATTGAAATAGAGATATGTAATCTACAAAGTGAGTTGTAAGTTGTTATTAGATCAAGCCTTATTGTTACTCTCTAATCATTGTATCAGTTTAGGGTAAATTTGAGTTGTAAGTTGTTATTAGATCAAGCCTTATTGTTACTCTCTAATCATTGTATCAGTTTAGGGTAAATCCTTTATATTAAGGTTGATCTAATAGTCATTTGTAAGTCCTTTAACTAGGTGACATTCCAAGCGAATGATCTAAAGTCCTCTAACAAGGCTCACTCCTAATAGGGTGATTGAAATCCTATAACTAGGTCACATTTACATAATGTGCATTGTAACCTCTAATAGGGTTGGTCTTTCACATGGCATCACTTCAAAAGAGTGAAAATTAGTAGTATGTTATTGGTGGTTTTTCTCAAATTGGGTTTCCACATAAAATCATTTTGTCAAATGCATTATTGAATCTATTATTTTTCATGCTTACATTTATTCAAAGTTCATTTGACAATAACCTACAAGTTTAAGTGATTGTATGATCTAATGGATATGAGTTCACTAAGCTATGAAAAGTTATATTTGTACATATAGACCTTGGATAACTGATTCACCCCCCTCTTAGTTATTTTAAATAATCCCAACAAGAAAAGGGTCCAACACAAACATGAAGCTTATCAAAGCATTAATGTAATCCAAAAACACAAAACTGTCAATTCTAGAATAGTATTTTTGTTGCTTTAGTTTGAAAATTCACTTACTACAACATCCAACCATTGTAATGGGTCTCCTTTTTGGTTTAATAGGTTCTCTCAAAGTTTTTATATAGTGACCATAACTAAAAACTCCATCCTTTCACTATGCAACTTTCTTGCCAAATCTTGTCATGGCACTTTTTGTAATTGTTGACAATTTTTTGCAACTCCTAGCAACATTTTCATCTAACAATTGGAAACTTCAAAATACACCTACTATGGTCTATTTATGATGTCTAAGCCTAATTTGGCCTTTAGAACATCAAATTACCTAATTCAAAGTAATTTGGCTCAATTGACAACTTTTGGAATAATTGACATCTTTTCCAACTTTGCATCAAATGACAAGAAATGACCTCCAACCTATGCAAAAAGATGTAACAATGCCTTATAAGAAAAATAGAACTCAAAGCCAAAATTTTCTCAGACATCTAATGCATAAGAGCCATAACCCAAATCTTTCTTCTTAAATACCTAAACATAAATCAAGCAAAACCATCTAGAATGAAATGAGCCTTGTCAAATACATATCATTTGTTTGATTGATGAAGAGGATTTGATCAAATGAGATAACAATAGAACCTAGAGGAAAGGTTGAGTTATAATATAGAAAATAAGTACAAAGATCAATTAAGATAGTGATATTATAGAGCATTGATTATCTACTTAAAGTTGCAAAGGATGGATACACTAATTAAGTTTAGAAGAACAAGTAAAATGAGTTAAGTCTTCCAAGCTTAAAAAATTTGCATAGTAGGTGCGAAGAAAAGTTAGTGTAAACCAAGCAAAAAATTAGTTGGAGCCGAGAAATGTCAAATTTTAGTGTATATTGAGTGACACAGTGTAAGCCAAGTTAAGTTTAGTTAATGCCAAGCATAGGTAAACTTTAGTTCATGCCAAGTGATTTGATAGTGGATGTCAAACAATGCGGTATGTGTCAAGCATCAGAAGCAAGTTAATGTCAAGTGTCAACATTAGGAGAAAGATCATGAATTCGATGGATCTAAGCCAACAAGTTTGATTTCTTAGATTATGTGAACTATGTGGAAGATAAGCTTGATGAGCTAGTGGCACAGAATTCAAGATAAACCATTTTGAGGTCAATTCAAAGAGGATTGAAAGAGAAGTTTCTAGAAGGGAATAAAATGCAAAGATAAGTAGATTCATTGAATCCTACCTAATCCTTCCTAACCCTAAAATGGACAATGGAGGATGAATGATAGAAGATCTATTTTTTCTTTATAGGGGGATACAAGGCATGAAACAATAGTTGGAATGTGTGAGAACCCAAGTAAGACAAGGAGTCTAGGGTGTTGTTTCATATGGTGGTCATATTATAGAGTTTACAATTGGCATATAATGTAATAAGACATAAGGGTCTAAATGCTTGAAGGGTGAACAAGTTATTAGAGCTGAAGTGTGTGGAAGTGAAGAAGAATGGAGGATTGAAATAAAGATCTGTAATCTGCAAAGTGAGTTGTAAGTTGTTATTGGATCAAGCCTTATTGTTACTCTCTAATCATTGTATCAGTTTTGGGTAAATCCTTTAGATTAAGGTTGATCTAATAGTCATTTGTAAGTCCTTTAACTAGGTGACATTCTAGGTGAATGATCTAAAGTCCTCTAACAAGGCTCACTCCTAATAGGGTGATTGAAATCCTATAACTAGGTCACATTTACACAATGTGCATTGTAACCTTTAATAGGGTTGGCCTTTCACATGGCATCACTTCAAAAGAGTGACAATTAGTAGCATGTAACTGGTGGTTTTTCTCAAATTGGGTTTCCACATAAAATCATTTTGTCAAATACGTTATTGAATCTATTATGTTTCATGCTTTCATTTATGTAAAGTTGATTTGACAATAACCTACAAGTTTAAGTGATTGTATGATCTAATGGATACGAGTTCACTAAGCTATGAAAAGTTATATTTGTACATCTAGACCTTGGATAATTGATTCACCCCCCTCTTAGTTATTCTAAATAATCCCAACAAGACAAGGGTCCAACATAAACATGAAGCTTTTAATCCATCAAAGCATTCATGTAATCCAAAAACACAAAACTGTTAATTCTAGAATAGTATTTTTGTTGCTTTAGTTTTCTAATTCACTTACTACAACATCCAACCATTGTAATGGGTCTCCTTTTTAGTTTAATAGGTTCTCTCAAAGTTTTTATATAGTGACCATAACTAAAAACTCAATCCTTGCACTATGCAACTTTCTTGTCAAATCTTGTCATGCCACTTTTTGTAACTGTTGAAATTTTTTTGCAACTCCTAGCAACTTTTTCATCTAACAATTGGAAACTTCAAAATACACCTTCTATGGTGTATTTATGATGCCTAAGCCTAATTTGGCCTTTAGAACATCAACTTACCTAATTTGGAGTAATTTGGATCAATTGAAAACTTTTGCAATAATTGACATCTTTTCAAACTTTGCATCAAATGACAAGAAATGACCTTCAACCTATATAAAAAGATGTAACAATGCCTTATAATAAAAATATAACACAAAGCCAAAATTTTCCCATACGTCTAGGGCATAAGAGCCATAACCCAAATCTTGCTTCTTAAAAACCTAAACATAAATCAAGCAAAACCATCTAGAATGAAATGAGCCTTGTCAAATACATATAGGAGAAAAATCATATGACCTTCTAAGGTACAAACACACCCAACTAACTTGGCTAAGGTTTTGAGAAGCCTAAAACCAAAATGAGGAACTAGAAAAAGGAGTTATCCAAGGTGCTTCTGCACCATACTCCCCTGAACACAAAGAGTTCAATCCATCATTGGATTGAGCAAGCTGGGACCTATGCCCAACTTCTTGAAGTCTGCTTCCTTGATCCAACTAGCCTTTGCATATCTTTGTCATGCCACTTGACAAGATGTTCCCAATAGTTATTTGTCCTAGTATGCTTGCGAACTCTTGAGTCAAGTACCTTTTCAATTGTCTTAGGTGGTGTAGGAGATAGGCTCGTGTCTAATACCTCTTGAATGACTTTGTCAAGTCTATGATCAACATTTGGAGTAGGTCCTTTGTATTTAACCTAAATTGTGACATTGAAAATGGGAGATAACTCTGTACTTGCAGGAAGCTCCACCTTTTAGGCATTGTTGCCATACTTGCCCAGTATTTTGCAAGGTCCCAACCTTCTCAGCTAAAGCTTTATGACCATATTTTTTGTAGATGAGCCATCATAAGATCCCTAACCTGGAATTCTACATCTCTTTTTCTATCATCCACCTTATGCTTGAGTTTCTCATCATTTTTAGTTAAGGTCATCCTTACTATTTCATGGAATTCCCTCATAGAGTGGGAATATTCTTTATCATTTTCACTTCCTTTTGCAACATTTTTCATCCCCCTTAGTTCAAACACCCCTCTAGGATGCAATTTATGAACAATTTTAAATGTACTTTTACCAGTTGCCATGTTTATTATATCATTGTATGCATATTTACCTTGGCCAATGAGTTGATCCAAAACTTGTCCATATTCCTTTGTAAGGCTATTTACTACCTCAGTTTGGCTATCTATCTAAGAATGACAGGAAGATCCAAAGGACAAATTTGTGTCTAGCTTTTGCCACAAGGTCTTCCAAAAATGGCTCATGAACTTTGTGTCCCTATCTGAAACAATGCTTAAGGGTAAGCCATGGATTTTTACCAACTCTTTAAAGAACAAATGTGCAATTTGGAAAGCATTGTGGATTATTTTGCAAGGGATAAAATGTGCCATTTTACTAAATCTATCCACTACAGCATAAATGTTGTTAAACCTTTGCATGGTCCTTGGTAACCCTACCACAAAGTCCATACTTAAGCACTCCCATGGCCTATTAGGAATTGGAAAGGGCTAATAAAGCCTTGCATTGAAAGATGTTTCTTTTACGTTTTGACATACCACACAATATTAAAAATATTATTTGTAATCTCTATTCATTTTAGGCAAAAAGTACAAACTAGTGACTAACTCTTGAGTCTTATTGACCCTAAAATGACCACTAAGTGCTCCATTCTATCTTTCTTGAATCAAATTTTTCCTCTTTGATCCCCTAGGAGTACATAGTTGACTTCCCTTAAATAATAAATTATTTTACAATGTGTAGTCAAAAAATTCACAATGGAAATTATTCTTGTACTCCTTACATACCTTGTAAATGTCTACAAAATCTTCAACATTAGGATAGAGGTCCTTGAAGCTGTTAATACCAATGCTTTGCAGCTAAACCTCTTGTATTTTTAGGAGTCTCCTACTCAATGAATCAACTACCTTGTTGTGCACTCCTTTCTCATGCTTGATGTTGAAAGTGTAAGATTGTAGGTATTCCAACCACTTCATATGTTTGGTACCAAGCTTGTCTTTAGAGTTAAGGAAATTGAGGGCTTGATTATTTGAATATACCACAAACTCCTTTGGAAGAAAATAATGTCTCCACTTTCTTAGAGCTTGGACTAGATCATATAACTCTAAGTCATAGGAAAAGTACTTCCTCTTTGCATCATTGAGCTTCTCACTATGAAAAGCCACTTACCATCATTCTTGGGTTAGGACTACCCCAATAACCACATTTCTAGCATCACACTCACACTATGAAGAGTTTGTCAAAACTAGGTAGAACAAGAATGGGTTGAGTGGATATCCTCTTCTTGAGTGTTTCGAACCCTTCATTTTAATTTGGAGTCGATTGAAACTTTATCTTCATTCCACCTTTGATGGTGTGTAACATAGGAGAAAAAATAGCACTAAAATGTTTGATGAACTTTCTATAATATTAGGCCAAGCCATGAAAAATTCTCACCTCTATTGCAACTTTGGGAATAGGCCAATTTAAGATGGCATCCACTTTACTTTGGTTCATCTTGAGGTTCCCTTAAGGAAAAATCAAAACCAAGGTACACTAGCTCCTACTTCATGAAGTCACACTTCTCCAAATTTATCATTAGCTTTTCTTCATGTTATTTCTTGAAAATAATTTTCAAATGTTTAATATGATCCTCTCTAGTTTTACTAAAAATCAACATGCAATCTAAATAGACAACAATAAACTTACCAATATAGTCCTTTAATACCTCATGAAAGTTGAGGGAGCATTTGAAAAAAAACTGGCATTACAAGCCATTCATACAAACCTTCTATGGTCTTGAAGGTTTATGTTCCATTCAATGTCTTCCCTCATCCTAATTTCGTGATAACCACTTTTTAGATCTATCTTGGTAAAGTACCTTGCTTCCCCTAAACAGTCCATTAGATCTTGAATCCTAGGTATTGGGAACCTACTATACCTAATGGTGATCCTATTAATGGATTTAGAATTATTACAAAGTCTCAAACTTTCCCCCTTTTTTGGTGCTACAATAGTGGGCACAACATAATGGCTTATACTTTACCTAATTACGCCTTGGTCTAAGAGTTCCTGGATTTGCTTGGCAATTTCCTCATTTTGTTGAGGGGTCATTTTACAGGAAGCTTTTTTGGGAATGGTGGCTCCTAGAATAAATTCAATTTGATGGCTAATAGGTCTTTTGGGAGATAGGGCAGTAGGTTATCCATCACTAACAATGTCCTTGTACTCATCAAGAATTTATTGCACTTCTTTAGGTAGGTATGTCTTCTTTTCTGCCTTGTTAGCAACTTCTTGTTTAGGTTTCAACACTAAGGAAAACCCTTCTCCTTCTCCTTCCTCCAAGGTCTTTAAGAACTTCCTTTCAACAACCATAAGGATATTAGGACTTGAGGATTTCACTTCTCCCTCTTCTATTAAGGATTGAATCTTGAATATCACACCATCTTTCTTGAAGGAGTACGCATTTTTTTATTTCATCATGCACTGCTTGTCTATCAAACTACCATGGCCTTCCTAATAGAAGATGACATGAATCCATAGGAAGAATGTAACATAGTACCTTGTCCTTATACCTTCCTATTTAAAATTCCACTTATGCTTGTTCACTTACATGAACATGTTGTCCCTTGTTGAGCCATGTAATTTTATAGGGGTTGTTATGTTGGATTCTTTTCATATTCAGTTTGCTAGCTACCTCCTCTGATATAATATGATCTTTGGAACCTAAGCCTATGATGACTTTACCCACTTTTTCCATCATCTTGCACTTCACCCTAAATAGTGCTCTCCTTTGGCTTGGTTCTTCTTTTATGGGCTCTTTAATCAATGTCCTTCTTATCATCAAATTATCTCTGTCTTCTGATTCTAAGGAAACTTCAGATGTTATGCTATTGTTACTAGACTCTTCTTGTACATAATTGACCCTTTTTACACTCTATTTGGAACTAGAACCTTTCTCAAGGAATCTATATGTAGGGTGATCTAATTGGTTGCAATGATATCATTTCATAGTTACAAAGTAGGATCCTCTACCTTGACTATTGCTTCTTCCTCTTCCACTACTTGTAAAGCTTCTTCCCTTACTTGAACTTCCTCTATTTGAGTTGCCTTCTTTTTTTTTCAGTCAACTTAGTTTCCCCTTGGGACCTTGAATCTAAACCTCTACGACTGTAATGGGTATGTGCAGGATCATGGTGTGCCAAAAATTGATGATTTGAAAAATATGTAGTTCTTAAATGCCTCAAAGAATTTCAAAATATATTACAAATTTTTTCCCACCCATCTTGATACCAAGCAAAAAAATTAATACCTTTATAATGCCTATTATATCTTTGGATACCAACCCTACATCCTCAACTTTTAAAATGTCCCAAAAATGTGTTTTTGGCTTGTTCTTGTCTGTATTTTACTTCAAACATGTATCTAATGATTTTTTTTCACCCAAATTTGATGAAATGAAAAGGATTTATTAAGAATGTTCTTAGCTTTCCACAAATGGAATTTTTGTGAAGTTACAAGTTTAGTAAGTAGTTATTACTTATTTTCCAATGGAGTTACATATAAAGTGTTGATTGACACACTAATTTAAAAACAACTATAACTTTCAAATGGTACAACATTTTTGAAATCCAAAAGATGCATCACATTCTATGCTTCTCCTACTATAAGGAAAAATAAATAATAAATAAAAAATTGTAGAGTTTTCATTTAGTTAAGGTGGTCAAACATGAGAGTTTTTATTTTTAAAATACTATAGTAGAAAACTCATAATTAATTAGTCATTTAGAATAAAAATACCCAAAAATATGCATCACATACAAGCATGAGTCTACTTATTATATCTAGAATCTTATTAAAAAATATTTTAATTTAATTTTGATTAAGGTGGTTAGACATACGTCTACTTGTTATTTTTGTCCTAAAATGTGTGTACTATTGCATTAAATTTTAAAATGTTGACCAATCAATTTTTATTTTTTTAAGATAACTCCTAGTAGTTTAGAAACTAAATTAAATTTCCTCAAGATTTATTTCTCTTATTTTTTTGATAGAAAGTTCATAACAAATTGAAAATTGCATGTCAAATTGACATAACCTTGATTTGCTAATTTTTTGTTGCCACTTAAGGGCATAGTTTGGTTGACTATGATCTTGCACATACCCTAACCTCTTTGATTCCTACCAACTCTTCCTCTATGTCTACCTCTAAAGTTGGTTTCTAACTTCTTTCTATTCTTCTCTTCCAATTTTAGTGCCAATTGGAAACATTTATGGACTATTGTAGGCATCCATAGACTGCTTTCTTCTTGTGTGTTCCACTTCAACCCACCTAGATACCTAGCCACCTTAAGAGGTTACTATTCTTGGATCCCTTATCTCAAACATAAATTCTAAAATTCTTTAGTATAAGTTGCCACATCCATATCTTTTTTGTTTTAGGCTTCTCCTTTACTTGTGTAATTGAATTTTATAATCTTTAGGTAGGTATTGTTGCCTTACCTTAGCCACCATGGCTTTCCAATTTGCAATGGGTTTCTTTCCCATGTTCTCCATCTCTTCTTGGAGGTACTTCCACCATGTTAGTGTTGATTCCCTTAGCCTAGATTTGGCTACCTTAACCTTTTGTTCTTTAGTAACACCTTTACACTCAAAGTGGTTTTCCATCCCTTCAATCCATTCCATCACAAGTTCAATGTCCATATTTGCACCAAACAAAGGGATTCCTTCTAGGGACTTCCTACCCAATGCCTTGATGGCATTTAGGGATGGTTCCTTAGTCAATGAAGGGTCTAGTTCAGGAATGATGCCTTCCTTATCAATCTTTCCTTTTCCTCTATCACTAGTTTCTCCATCTCAATCTTTCTCCTTAGCTACCTCAACAACATCCTCTAATTTTATCTTCATCTCCTCTAGTTCTTCCTTTAGGAGCCTATTCCTTTCCTTTTTCTCCTTCATCTCCTTGGAAATTTCACCATGTCAATCTTCCCTAGTAACTATTAAGTATACAAAGACATGCCACTAGCCCCAAATCTTTAATAGCTCTGATACCAATATGATATAAATTGGATTGCTTACCAAGCCATTTTCTTCTCTAAGGACTCAACTAGGATTCTCTTCTAGCCTAATAGGGTTCCCCTTTGTCCTTAAGAGGATTTCTATTTTATCCTCCAATCTTCCCTATCTAGCTACACCAATGTTTTTACAACTTGCATCCACCATGGAGACACTCGAACTTGTTCTCCAAACTCACAATTTTTTCAAGAAGGGTCATTCTACCTTCAACAACGAGTGAGGAATTCAAATTGAGGGATTTTATACTTCAACTATACTCTTGGTCTCCAAATCTATAGGTTCCCCTATAGATTCCTTCAAATTTGGTAAAATTGTCCTAATTAGGCTTCCAAACTTGGGTTTTAGGCTATAACTCCAAATTTCCCTTAACAAGGTGGAAAAATAATCACCATTATGAATACCCTTTTGGGAGTATTTCAAAACTTCAGAGGTTTTTGATTCTCAACTTGTTCGTACACCCCAAAGTTATATTTATGCCCACAATTAAGGGTTTTAAGGGTTTCATATTAGCATCTCCTAGGGTCTAATGAAATCCATAAAAAATCTTGTCTTGGAAACTTCTCCTTCAATAACTGGATTCCTCCTACATCCCTAATCCTTATCCAACTCTTAGATTGAACTATCTAGCACATTCAATTTATCAAAACCAACTTGCAAGCGCTGTGATCACCTAACCATGCATTGAAAGCTTGCCTAAGGCATCACTTCAAAAATAGAAATTGTTTTGTCTAGACTTCTCCCTTTCTATGTACACTGTACAAGGACTCCACTTCCATATCCCTCAAGGCCATGATTATTCCATAGTGATTGTTCATGGGGGAGCCATTTTTCACAAAATTGCCAAAATAGGAACAACAAGCAATCTATTTACAAATGATTTTCAAACTAGAAACAAAAAAACTCCTATAAAATTTCAAGATAAATAAAAATATGTTGTAAAAATATGAACTAAAAGGATCCAATACAAACAGGAAGCTTTTAATCCATTAAAGCATTTGTGCAATTCAAAAACAAACAATTGTCAATTCTGGAACAATATTTTCATGGCTTTAGTTTCAAAATTCACTTACTAAAACATCCAACCCTTGGGATGGGTTTCCTATTTGAAATGATTGAAAAACTCATGAATTAAGAGTAATGGAACTGGTAAAAAATGTTTTCAATCATACTTTTGTCATTGATGTCAAACTTGCTACTTGTAGGAATGACAAATGCTTTAGTGATCCAAATACTATAAGTTGGTTGATTGAAAAGGAGGTGGCAATCAATAAGATGTAACTAGAGTACTTAGAGAAAGGTTGAAGTTATGATGTTGTAATGAAGTATAAGGATTAGCTAAGCCATTGATGAAATAGTGTATTGATGACATACTCTAAGATATAGAGGATGGACACACCAAGACATATCAAAGATGTAAAGTTTAGCTAAGTCATTTGTAAAGCCTAACTAAGTTCATTAGAAAGAGCCGAGCAAGCTAGTTAGTGCCGAATAGATTCTTAGTTGAAGCTGAGAAAAGTTCAACTTAGTGTGTGCCAAGTGATCTTTAGGTGCCGAACAATCTTTAGGTGCCGAGTGAAGATCAAGTGCTGAGTAGCAGAAAAGAAATAGGTGTCGAGTAATTTTTCAAGTGCCGAGTGATATTGAAGTGCCGAGTGAATTTCAAGAGCTGAGTTTCATAGAATTTCTTCAGGTGTCGAGCATCAACAAATGAATAATGCCAAGTTGCTGCATTATTTTGAAAATTCAAGATTCGCCAGATCTGAGCCAACGTGATAGTCATCTAGAATTCTGTGAATCAGATAGAAGATAAGAATGATGAGCTAGTGGCACAAAAAACTATGTAAAACATTTTTGGAAAATACAATTAGATTCTAGATGAAGTTTCTAAATAAGAGCAAGATATTGGATAGATACATTGTATCTTACCTAATCCATTGAAACCCTATAGTTGGAGAGGGAGAATCGAGCAGAAAAGGTATTCCAGATTTCTATTTAAGGAGTCATAAGGTCACGAAGCAAGTGTGAGGTGGTCGAGCATGAAAGCATGAAGTGCTAAAGAAGGTGCTAAGGTGGAAGAGAGCACAAATACTCTGCTTCAATAGGTGACCATAGATATGGTTGCATTGGTATGATGAGTAAGAAGACTCAAGGTGACAAAGCTTGAGATGACAAGCTTACAGAGCTGCAGTGATTAAAGCCAAGCAAAGGATTGAACTGAAGTGTGATCTGTAATCTGCAAGATATTTTGTAAGTTGTATCAGATCAAAAGCCATTATTGTTATTCTCTAGCAATTGTAGTAGTTAAAATAAATCCTATCAACTTAGGTTGGTTTAATAGCCATGTTGTAAGTCCTTTAATAGGGTGACATTCCAAGTGAATGTTCCAAAGTCCTTTAACTAAGCCCATTCCTAGCAGTATGGTGAAATCCTCTAATAAGGTCACATTTAACAATGTGTTATAGCCTTTAAAAGGGCAGGCCTTTAACAAGGCAAACCATCAGAAGTGGTGGAAATCAATTGTGCAGTTATTTTGTGGGTATCATCCCCACTCCAGTTTTACCTTCTTATTCCTAGAGGGTTTCTGGGTTATCAAATTCTTAGTGTTATGATGTGATGCATGTTTACTTTTCATGATTGTTTAATGTTCAATTGCATGCATGATAATTTTAGTTATGCAGCATTAAGAATTTGTAGAAAAAGCATTATTAGGGCATTTGGACTTTGGATATCTGATTCAAACCACCCCCCCCCCCCCCCCCCCCCTCTCAGTTTAAAGGAACTAGAAGCAAAAAAGATCAAAATGCCTAAAAAAGAAGTTCCCAAGCTCAACAAAGACAACTTTGTTGCATGGCAAAGCTTGATGAAGCTACATCTTGGATCCATAGGAGATTATGCCCAAAATTCAATTGTTACTGAACATGTTGATCCAACTGGTACTCTTACTACAGAAGATTTGAAAAACAAATAGGAACACAATTAGACAATGTTGGAAATTGCTTTTGCACTCAATTATGCTAAATTCGATGATATCAAAGGATGTGACACTGCATTTAATATGTGGAAAGCCTTATTAAAAATTTATGGAGGAGATCAGAATTTCCAAAGAGAAAAAAGAGAAAGCCTCAGAGGAAAGTTTGATGATATGAAAATGGAAGAAAGGAGAATGTTGTCCGGTATGCGTCTAGAATAAAGGAAGTGGTAAGTGCAATAAGATGTTTGAATGGTCAATTAGATGATGATACTGTTAATAGTAAGTTTTTAAGAACCTTGCTCCCTATCTATGCTATTAGAGTATCAGCTATACAAGAGCTAAGATGTGTGCCAGGAAACAATCTAAGTTTTGAAGGTATAGTGGGTAGACTCACTGCATTTGAGTTATCTAACTTTGACAACTACAGACCTAAGAATGTTGAATCTGCTTTCAAGGCCAAGCTATCACTGAAAGATGCTGAACAAGTGAAATCAAAGAAGAGAAGAAAGATGAAATATGTATCCAGTGACAGTAGCACTGATGAGGAAGATGTGGAACAATTAGAAGCATTACTAGCTAGAAGATTTCAGAAAGGCAA
Organism: Cupressus sempervirens; assembly: GCA_028749045.1. Classification (NCBI taxonomy): domain Eukaryota; kingdom Viridiplantae; phylum Streptophyta; class Pinopsida; order Cupressales; family Cupressaceae; genus Cupressus; species Cupressus sempervirens. The sequence goes on along the minus strand of CM053793.1, from coordinate 13,508,878 downwards.
CGGAAAATTCAAAGGTAAGCTGCCTATCATTTGTTTCAATTGCAATGAAGTAGGACATATTGTTGCAAGGTGTACACAAAAAAAGGAATACAAGAAAGGTAATAAGTACAAAAATAGAAGAGAAGATGATAAGAGAGATTACAAAGACAAAAGCAAGAAGTGCTATACTGTTGAAGAAGATTCCGATGATAATGATCATGAAGTTGTTTATGTGGCCATGAAGGACCAATCTAATGAAGAAAAGCCTACAGCACTAGTAACATGTATGAAAAAGAATGACAGATGGATCATAGACAGTGGATGCTCACATCACATGACAAGAGACAAAAGTAAGTTTGCTAACTTTACTCAGTATGATGAAAATAGTGTTAGATTTGGTAATGATGCTCCATGTGAAATCAAAGGAAAAGGCTCCATTAAGGTTATAGAACAAATTTTATGTGAAAATGCATACTATGTTGAAGGACTAAACTATAATTTGTTAAGTGTCTCACAGGCAATGTAGGGTACAAAGTAGAATTTGGAAATAAAACTGCAAAAATCTATGATACTGATGGTAGATTGATAGGAAAAGGACATCAAACAAGAAGTAATCTATTTTATCTTGATATGAAAAATGCTTCTTGTCTTGTTGCAAAATTTGATGATGTATGGTTATGGCATACAAGGCTATGTCATGTGAACTTTGATAATCTGATCAATATCAGTAAAATGAAGAAAGTTAGAGGTTTACCTAAACTAAAGAAACCTGACAATATCATGTGCAAACAATGTCAGCTAGGAAAGATGACCAAGTCAAGTTTGAAGAGTAAAAACTATACATCTAAAGAAGTGCTTGAGTTAGTTCATACTGACTTATGTGGTCCAATAGGAGTACAAAGCTACAAAGGAGATAAATATATAATGTTGTTTGTTGATGACTATTCTAGGATGATGACTGCTATGTTCTTAAAGCAAAAATATGATGCTTTTCAAATGTTTAAGTGGTATGTGGCTAGAGTTGAAAAAGAAACAGGAAAGAGTTTGATATGCCTGAGATCAGATAGAGGTGGTGAATTCACATCAAATTTTCAGTGTTATGATGTGATGCATGTTTACCTTTCATGATTGTTTAATGTTCAATTGCATGCATGATAATTTCAGTTATGCGCCATTAAGGATTTGTAGAAAAAGCATTATTAGGGCATTTGGACTTTGGATAACTGATTCACCGCCCCCCACTCCCCCCCCCGCCCCCCCCCCCCCCCCCCCCCCCCCCCCCCCTGCCCCTCTCAGTTATTCTAAAGAATTATAACATTTCCTTCATGGCTTTATAGGCTCAAAGGTTTTAGACATTTATCATTACTAAAAACTCCATCCTTGCACTATGCAACTTTCTTGTCAAATCTTGTCATGCAACTTTTCAAAATTGTTGAAAATTTTTTGCAACTCCTAGCAAACTTTTTATTTAACACTTGGAAACTTCAAAATAGGCCTATTATGTTCTCTTTATGATGTCTAAGCCTGATTTCAACCAATTTGGCTCAATTGATAACTTTTGCAACAATTGACATCTTTCCCAACTTTGCATCAAATGACAAAAAATGACCCCCAAACTATGAAAAAAGATGTAACAATACCTTAGAAGACATAAACTCAAATCCAAACTTTTCCCAGATTTCTAGGGTATAAGACCCATAACCCAAATCTTGCTTCCTAAAAAGATAACTACAAAGGAAGCAAAAACATCTAGAATGGATTGAGCCTAGTCAAATCCATCTAGGAGAAAAATCACATGAACATATAATGTCCAAACACACCCAACTAACATGGATTAGGTTAGTACAAGCCAAAAATTAAAATGAGGAACTAGGACTAGGAGTTAGCCTAGGTGCTCCTGCACTAAAGAGATGATCAATAAAGAAAAAATATACTTGGCTTAACTAAGATTCAAATAAGAAGATTAAGGAACTTATAGTTGAAAGCAAGCTATGCTAGTGTCAACCAAGTAAATAGTAGAAGTTGAGAAAATTCAGTGTCAACCGAGCACAGTACAAGATAGAGTAATAAAGAAGTTGGATCGAGGGCCAGTAAATGAACCGAGAAAATATAATGTAAGCCAAGCAAGAGAAGATAGTGTTAACTGAGTTATCTAGTGATGACCAAGGTTGAGAAACATAGTGTTGGCCAAGTGGCAACATTTTTTAGTTTGTGAAGAACTCTTAATACCTAACCGACATAGTTGAATTCTTGGAATATGGAAAGTGTGTTGAAGATAAGTATTGATGAGATGGAACATTTAATGCAAAGGAAATCATGTTTGAGTGTTTCTATGCATGGATTCAAAAATAATTTAGGAGAAGTTTCTAGAAGAGGAAGGAGGAAACAAAAAGATGGAAGGATTCGATGAATCTGACCTGACCCTACAATCAACAATGGTGTTTAAGTGGAAAAATATCAAAAGCTACATATTTAAATATGCATAAGGGAAACCTAAAGAGGTTGAGGGACATGTTGATGCTATTGATTGGAAAACTTGAACAAGAGCCTGAGAAGATTTTTGAAGAGGGGAAGTGTGATTTTTGAAGGGTTGCCAAGAAAATTAGAGACAAAGATGATAATGGAGGCCATTCAGTGGATCAACATATGAGCTACATTGTGATCTGTATTTGTAATGTGAGTTGTATTTATTTAGATAAACCTATTTTTATTTTCTAACCATTGTATCAATTTGAAATTTTTTAATCAAGGTTGACCTAAGAGTCATTTGTAAATCCTTTAATCTAGGTGACATTCTAATGGGATGTTCTTAAGTCCTCTAAAAAGGCCACTCCTAATAGGGTGATTATATCGTTCAATAGGGTCACACATAACAGTGTGTATCGTAACCTTCAGCAAGGTTGGATGCTAAAAGAGATCACTTCAAAAGATTTAAAATATTGGTGACATGTTGCTAATGGTTTTTCCAGAATTGGATTTCCACATTAAATCCTAGTGTCATACTTTTGTAGATGTTATTTGTGATGTTTTACTATTAAAGTTTGTTATTTTTGGGATAGTAAGCTACAAATTTTATGTTACTAATAAGTTGTTATAGAGACTAAGCTACTTAATGTTTAGATCTAAGTTGGTTGAATTATCTAAAAGTTTAATTGGTACATTTAGACCTGAGGATAACCGATTCACCCAAATCCCCTCTTAGTTATTGTAAACCATTTTGAAAAATTGTATAATTTTTGCATAGCAATTTATCTTGTCCACACACACTTTTTGTGGTTGCGTGATTTGTTGATTTGTGAAACATCATTGGGTTTTCATTAGTTCCTTTGACGATTGCATCAATGGATTTAAAGATGTGTTGGTCTTGATTTGATTGGTTTCCTTCTTGATCCTTTTGAAAATGTAGTTTGTATATGTATTTTTACTATGACTTATGTCCAATTAGGGATTTGATTTTCAATAGTTTTCTTTAATTTCTTGTTACCCTATCTTAGAAATTTGTTTTTGAACATGTGGTTAGAATAGGAATTCATATAGTTGAAATGTTAGAAAACTTGCATTCATAATAAAATCCAAAAATACAAAAAATATATTGGTTTGTGGTCTTTTTTTTCTAGCTCTACAAACTTTACAACTACCACTAAAGGCCTCCAGGATACCCACCACTACCTGGTTATAGAATGGAAGGGAAACCATAAGGACTTCTATATCTAGTGAAGTCTGATCTCCTATCCTCCCACCAGTTGAGCATGCTTCTACCACATTTTATTTCTTTCTCTAGGGTCTTTCCAACTCTCTATTAGAGTAGGGTGTAGTTCATCATCCCTCACCCCCATTAGGGCCCCCATGTAAATATAAATATTTATCCTCAGTTAAGCTACTTAGTAGATTGAAAAAAAACTATCTAGAACCTTGAAGTTAATGTTTGATCAAATTTTCAAGAGAGACATTTGAAAAAAAAATTGTCATTAACATCATGCAAAATGACTACTCAACAATAATATAATTGTGAGAGGAGAGATTACAGAAACCAAGAAACATATTGAGAAGTTGTGCACAAGCATAGAGAAACTTGAGAACATGTTATAGTGCAAAGACCTATTGGAGATAAGATAATAATTTGACATGTTGAAGAGGAGTCATAGAAAGGATCCACAATCACAAAAAAGAAGAACTTGTGAATCAACAATATAGTCAACAAGTAGATCATAACAATCAAGTACCAAATCAATTTGAACAACCTAGATATCAAAAGATATAATTCAATGAAAGATAATTTGCATGAATTCAACTTGGACACATGAAGAAGTACTACACAGATAAGTATTATGAACCCTTTTATGATTATTGTTATAATGCCTCTATTTATGGACATAGATCTAGTGGATGTAGAAAACCTAATCAAAGATGAAATATGAGAATGCATGAAAGGACTAACAACTAGTAGACCCTTGGGAATGAGTAACTTCACTTTACATACATGCTTTAATTGGGTTAATGTTTAAATATCTTTTTAGAAGGTGTATTAACATTAATACCTTTTGTCACTCTTTTAATCATATCTTTAGCTTGGTAGCTTCAATTTACACATAATTATAGACATTAGAATTGTGATTTAATTACCTTTCTATTTGAGTACCTTAGAAAATGGTTTTGAGTTTATCTCAAATGGCTTTGAAAGATGCTTGTCATCACATTCTACATTCAATTTGATGTGTTAAACATGATTCCCTGTTTCACTTTTTCTAAATGAGCAAGCCAAAATAGGAGGGTATATAGCTACTCATGAACTTTATCACCTTTCTCTAGTAATTCCTAGTGATTTTTATTATCACTAACTCATATTTTACGAAATACAATTACTAATATTTCTTGTAGGTATTACACATGTGGACTTGGTTATATCATTTTTCAAAAGTATACTTATCATTATCTTACTTTAGCTTGCATATACACATAGTATCATATACTAATAAAAGTGAGGCATAAATGTATCATCTTAAATTAGAAACACTTCTATTTATGACCTTTTAGCTTTGCTTTAGTGCATTTACACTTCATAATTATGCTTGGAGCACAAAC